>VZTT01064070.1:116795-152205 GCA_013400855.1 Buphagus erythrorhynchus | reverse complement strand
CCCTGTTTTCCCCATTTTGCTCCGGAGTGGTTAAACCTCAAAGCAGTCAGTATTTATCCAAACACTTCCATTCTGAAAAACTGGGCTTCTGGCAAGTTTTCCTGCCCTCCCTTGTGCTGATGGCTGGAAGTGCTGTGATGGCACTGTGGTGTGTAATGTCTCCTTACCCCCAATTCTGGCACAACTCTTAAGAAGTGCACAGTCACGCAAAGAAATAAAAACAAAAGACCTTGTGGCTAGATACATCAGGCAAAGTCAGTCTGAGAGTCTACAGGAGGACCTACTTGAAGCTTTTTATCCTTGACATTGAAGCCAAACCCTGTCCCTGGTATGGGTGTTGCTGGTAGAGTGCCCATGACCCTTACTCCTGGGGCAGACCGTGCCCCTGGCTAAATATGGGTGGCACGAGGGACATTGCCTTCTCCATGCCTTCTGCCCTACTGCTGGAGGTGGGCTTTCCTCCACAGCCCAATACACTGTCCCTAAAGTCACAAGAAACACAAATGAATGTAGAATTTTCAAAACAATCACCTAATTCCCTGAAAAATATATGAGGTTTTCTATTTAGGCTGCCGGAGAATCTGGAAAAAAAAACATGGTTGACTATTAATTAATATGGATGGGGCTAAAATTAGCAGTCTCTCCTGCAATAAAAACTTGGTTAAAATCAGCAACATGATCAAGTTGATGATTCCCAACTCTCCAATACTCATGTCTGTCTTTATTTATTACAGAGTTGGGAAATAGCAACTTAATCTCTGGCTGTGCCAAAGCAGGTCTCCACTAGAAATTGATACTGCAACACCTCAAGGTGCTTTGAATGAGCTGGGTGTGCCCATACCAGAGTCATCTCCAACCTGGCAAAGGCAACCTGTCTGTCCCAATCACAAATAGCTCTTTTTTCCAAGAATGATGATTTGGTGCCATGGGGAATTGTCTCCTTCTGCCCAGAAATGATGACTTGTGAACAATTACTCATCACAGCAATTACTCATCTGCAGCCCAGGACCTGCTGTACCTAAATCTGGTTATGTGCCAACTGTATTAGAAGAGTTTTCACTTTATGGAATGGTTTATTTTGTCAAAATGTAATTTAGGTGATGCTTAAAACAACCAAGCCTCCATCTTGGTTGGGACCTTTGATCTCAGTGGAGCACCATGACAATGACAGGGTTCTCTGAGCGACAGAACGATGGCCACGTTGGTTGGGCAGGTGCCAAGGAATGGCTGACAGGGATGATTTGCCATGGAAAAAGAGCAGGGATAGCCTAAACATGTGTGTTTGTTTGGACAAAAAAAAATCTATGGAGGGAAAAATGGGTGTTATTGATAAAACATTGGCTGGGGACAAAGAGCTGGGTTAAATACCATTGCTGGCACAGGCTTTGGGTGTGTGCCCAAGAATAAGTCATGGGACCTCCTGCCCTGGTTCTCAGCCCACAGAATGGGGATGTGGCAGAGGACAATAACAGCCCCTTTCCTTTTTCCTGGCTTTATGTGTCAAAGCAGCAATCCTGGGGGAAGGGGCTGCATCAAGCACAATAGAGGCTTGTTCCCTTTTCATCATGGCTCTGCAGCAGACACAGGTTGTGCTGTACCAAGGCCTCTTTCAAGGTTGTTTTGTTGAGACCAGAATTTAATTCTAGGCTTTAGAAGCAGAAAATGAAAAGACACAACTGTTTAAAAGGTCAAATTGTCCACCTGTTCTGGGCAGGCTGGGTTTGTGGTGTGCACTCTATGGCCGTGAAGATTTTGCCTGAGGTCTGAGATGTGAGTTCAGATCTGCAGAGCAAAGAAGCAGCTTGATTGGCAAATCTCTAAAAGTTTGAGCTCAGCAAAACCTAACCTTCCTTCTGGGACAGCATTTAATTTTAAGGTTAAGTCGTTTTTGTCCAGGACTTACTTTCATGAGAAATTCTCTCCCCACTGGGAAGATAACTTCTACCTTGTGACATAATGAAAATGGAGAGGATGAGTTCTGATTCTTGATTTTGTATTTAATTTTGGTTTTATGTAATAGGACCACTAAGAGACAAATAATGAGTTTACTCTTTCCTCCACCATATTTTTTTTCAACAAGAAAAATATTTATTTTCTTTATTCCTCAAATAGAAGCAGCTCTCACAGTGAGAAAGAGCATTGTCTTTAAATTTTGAAAGGGAAAATTTCCCAAAGAGGGTTTTCTTATTATTATTTTTTATCTTTTCCTTAAGGAACATAAAGAATATCACATTTTTTAAAATAAAGAGCTGTCAAAAAATTTTTAGCAGCTTGTTGCAGTACCTTTTTTTCCTGCATATGTGGGTTGGTCTATTGCATAGACTACAGAATCATAAAGAGCATGAGCTGTTCTAAACTACCTCTGTGGAATGACTGTACTAGTGCTTGGAAGAAAACCCATGAAAATATAAAATAGTTCACTAACACTTATTTTAGAAATATTGAAAATAGGCAAGACAAGTGTTACACTCTGTTGACAACCCGAAGTAACCTTTCTGAAAATTTGTAAGAAGATAAAAAGACGATTGTATAGAAGAAGAAAAAAAGAGTAACACAAGTAAAAAAAATTTGAGAAAACTCCAGAAAAACTTACTTTCAGTTAACCAAAATCAATGCACAAAGTCCAAAAAAGCAGTGCATATGGCTGATAAATTTCAATGTTATTTTGTTTCCATTTTGAAATATTATGGAGTTGTGCTAAGCAGAATTCCTGAGGCTGAAGGAAAACTCAGGTACTCCAAACAAATACCACTTGAAGTGAATGTTTTTTGGCAAGGTGTTTCACAGTATGCATTGAAAAATTCCATCCAAGATATTTTGATACCTTGTTTTAGGAGAAGAAAATGCTGAGGATTCAAAGTAAAATAAGACTGCGGGGGAAAGAAAATTAATCTATTTTCTTGGAACATCTCTCAGAATGTTACAAATCCTGCAGAAATTTATGGGTAGCCAGAAGCATCAACTGAAGCCCTCACCATTCAGCAGCCTGTTACCAAAAGTGAACATGAGAGAACATTTCCATTTCATGGAATATGTATGATGATTTTATGATTGAGAGAGGTCAAGCTCAGACTAGCTCCTTAGGAATGCTGCTCTCCAAACTTCCCAAAAAAGCCTCAGCATCCGGCAGCACGTCGTGTTTTGTAATATCTACTCATTAATCACCACCTTACTCTATTAACTAATCCTGGCAACACCTTTGTCAGATGGGGAAAGTTAAGGCAAGGTGAAGTTAAATTCCAAATCATGAAGGGATTCCTAGCTGGCTGTCAAAAAAACAGCACAGAAATCACAGGCATTTCTAAACAATAGGTGAAGCTGGAATTCTAGAGATATTTAGACACATACCACTAAAACCAGGAAATGGTGAGGAGATGTTTCTATTTCTGCTGCAGTCATCATTTTGAGAATTTTCTCTCTTCTGTACCATAGAAAAGATTTATGTGTGTGTGGCATATATTACAGAGCTGTAGGAAACACTGAAGCCCATTCAACCCTTGGAATGAGCACACTGAAAGTTGTCACTCATTATCTGGGATTAGAGCTGAGTACTTCTAGCCAGACCCTCCACTACTGAAAGTTAATTGGTGAAACTTGATTTTATAGGCTGGAAAGATGCCAGTGTACCTCATCTGGAGGTCAGGAATCCTGTCCTGCTCCCTGGCTAGGCACAGGCAGGCTAGGAGAATTTCAAGGCTGCTTCCATACTTCATTTTGGGTGGCAAGCTGTGATGGGTCTTTAAAGTTGAGGGAAAAAAAATTGAGAAAAAGCACGTTATTTCTTCCAATTCCCTGATTTAGAGGAGTTTATGGAAAGAGCTGTAGAAGCCCTGGTGATCAAAAGGACTGGCATGGCCAGGAGAATCTCCTCCCCTCCTCCAGACTTGGGCTGGATGCGGGGTTTGGCTGTGGACACATAAGAGGTACACAGTCATGTCTGCATGCTTGTAGGATGTTTTTAATTTTTTCTAGAAAGAAACTCAAATTAGTACAAATTAATAGTTCCCAAAGGTGCCTATTTTGCTCTGCTGGCTGAGACAGACTAAGGGCTGACTTGAGTTCAGTGGGATGAAACCCAGCCCAGCTGCTTCATCAGGTTCTGCTTCAGGGGCTTGTTCCTCTGTGAGTTACTGACCTTCAACCAGCTCTGATGGTCCAGCCTTAGGGTGGCTTTGCCTGAATCAACAGCAAAAGCAGAAATCCAAGTTTTATTTCCCAGCTGTAGACAACTTCCTCCTTACCTTGTCTGCAAATAGGAATTTGACAGGTCATAAGGCTCCTCCCTGGGGTCTTGTGAGACTCTCAGCATTGTGCCACCCTGTGCCTGCAGGGATGGCATCAAACATGATGGGGATGCAGCTGCAGCTGAGGCATTTCTTGCCCAGGTACCAGCTCCACACAAATCCTCCCATTTCTGTGTCACACTGGGACCTGGAGAAGGCCTTGAAAAATGAAGCTTCCAGCATGAAAGCAGCAGGAGAAGGCTCATGAGGACCTTTCTGGAAAGCTGAAAACAGGAAATGTTTAATCAAGCTCTGAGGGGAAAAAAAAATACTTAAAAAAAAAAGAAAGAAGAAGAAAAGTCAGTCTCTTTCTGAGCAGCCAGGATGTTTGTGAAATCCCTGCTCCGTTTATTATGATGCTGAGTTTCAGCTGGCTGTTTTATTAAAGGCAGCTGGGACACATTACTTGCGCATTAACACTGAGCCAGCTTTCATTTTAAAACTTACCCGTTGCTGGGAGCTTTCCTTAATGCTTTCCTGCTGCTGCCAGCTCCATAATCCACACCAGCAGCCGCAGGGGAAGATCACCTCTCCTCACCATACTTCTTATTTCCGGAGAAGGGCCTAATAAAAATCAGCCTGGCTGCTCAGGAGCGGGGCTGTCCCTGTCCTCACTGCGTGTCCGAGCTGGAGCAAAGCTTGCCAGAGCGAGAGGTCCATGGTGCCTCTGCCAAGAGGACATCTGCTTGTGGAGCAAACCCCTGAACACTCATGGCAGCTCTCTCATAATTGCTTTCCAGGGATGTATTAGAGCTTTTTGCAATGTAAACTGCGTTTCAGTACATCACAAATCACTGAGGGATGGCTCTGGTGGAGCGATGGGGAAGGAGCGTCAGAGTTTGTCTGTGCAGTGTGGTGAGAGGGGTGCTGGGGTTTGGCAGCCACAGTCTCTGTCCTCCAGCACATGTCCCCCAAGCACACAGGGCCAAAATGTTTTTATCAGAGGTCTGAGAAGTTACTGAAGTCCCTCACCCTCAAATTGTTCTGTTTAAAGAAACACTCACATGCAAAAGGAGAGAGGGAACGTGTCTCTCTTGTGCCCCCAGCCCTGTAGCTTGGGGCATCAGAAGCTGTCTGGGCTGTGCCTACCATCCTGGTCCTGGTCCTGAGCACAGCTCCAAATGCCCCCTGGGAACCCAAGTGTAAAATGCTGCTGGGAATTTGGGTGACAGTTTTGGGAAGAGGTCAAAGCACTGACGTTCCTATGCCCACACCCGTTCTTAGCTTGGTGTCAGAGCAGGACTGGTGCCATCACAGCATGTTGGGTGCTGCACGTGTGGTTTTTAGCAGGTTTGTTCCCTAAATAGTTTGGAACTCACAAGCTGACTTCAACTAAACATAACTGAAAGGCAGAAATTTCAAAAGTACAGAGCTCTTACAAGTGTGAGTAAGCTGTGGGCTGGAGAAGAGAAGTTCTGTTAATGCCCTTGCTGGTAGGCTGCACTGGGACCCCAGGCTTCATCAGACACGTGAGAACCCACACCAGCATGCTCCATTAGGTGGTTTAAGTGCAGAGGACAGTTCCATTCCTTATGCCTTATTAGTGTTCACTATTAGTGTCCAGGAAGAATCCTTTTTCTTTTACATGGGACCAGCCTATGGAACAAACTGCCCTGAAGATGTTTCTTCTTGACATATCTTAGCTGATACTTAGATGAAACCATTTCATTTTAGCAATACTAGGTGCTTCCTCATGCCATAAAAATATCAGAATCCTTTTCCCCCAACTCAAATCTTTGTGCCCTTATTTGTAAATTCACACAACAGGTTCCTCAGATTAGTAATATCTATACAGAAAAAGAAGGGGTTTATTCCTGTAAAGGCCTTTGTTTTGTCTTATTCTCTTGCACTTCTGGAGAGGATAAGTGTCTGTACCATTCATTATTTTGTACCATACTTCTTTATGCTTTGTCTCCACAGAAAAAGGGCTTTAAGTTTAGTGCAGCAACTCTACAGAGGTTAGATGCCTGGAAAAGCCAGAGGTTCTAATCAGAGCCCTCCACAAGTTCTTCTTGGAAGGGAAACCACTGAACTACTGCAAAATGTTTATTAGGTTTGTTAAATATTAGGCTTAGCAGTGTAGAGCTGTAAGCCAAAATGTGGCTGATATGCATACAGAGACTCAGAATGAGATGTCTCTGTGTGTGTAGCTGTCTAATACTTCTGAAAACCTTCCTCACCAGGTCAAAAAACATGGACTGAGAATCCTTATGAACAATTTTGGTTTCACTGGGTTAGCATTGCTCAAAGGGAAGATAGCTCTGTGGAAAACTTTTGCGAGTCCCCAAAGACTTTGACATGGAGCACAGTGGAAGAGGAAGGAGGTATGCTCCCAGTCCTCCCAGGGAGGCAGCTAAGGATGATGTGCTCCCTCTCAGAGGCCTCTGGGGAGCTGACCTGAGCTTTAATGAAATGTCTCACCAGCTCTGGGAAATGCAGAGAGGTGAAGGAGCTACCCTGTAGAGTTTGTTTTTGGGGAAAATTTCCCTTTGCTTTGGGTGCTGCTCAAGCAAAGGAGTAGCTTGTGCTCTCAACATCAGCTTTCATACAGAGGGCTCTCTTTTGCAACACTCCTTCAATTCCACTGCCTTGAAACACCTTGTCTTCCTCAGCTCCTCCATTACAATGTCATAATACTCATCTGAATAAATGTGAACTTTCTGTTTATACCATGTCCCCCGTGTTAGCAGGGAATTAATTACTGGAGTTCAGTATAGGAAGGAGCTCTGCACTTCATTCATTGCAGTTTGCTGTAATGAATTCAAGAGCAATTGTGTCAGGCCCTGGGCTCGAGTAAATCTACATAACTGCACTAGACCAGGTGATGATCTGCCCTATTATTTTTCTTACAGTGCTGCAATTTGCCTGGGACACTTGGTTTAACATTTACATCCTGAGTCTTGCAAAAAGTGCCAGGGGAAATTTATAACCACGAGTTAATTAACCATGAATCAGTTAATATTTGGGCATGTGAAGTGCTATATACATGCAAGGGATTAAGCTGTCAGAGGGAACTTTGGTTTTAAATCTCTTAGGAAAGTTGTCACTTCTGGCAGCCTGCTGGTCTCCAAGTTAATGCTGTGCAGGGCGACTGCAGGAGCATTGATTCAGGGACAAAGTTCCTCTTGCTATTTTTTACATATTCTGGGTTTACTCTATGGGACTCCCATCCAAATAATTCTCCCCCTCTAACCTTGGGAACCTACTCAATGCTTTGGTTAGGGGAGCAACTGGTGCACAATGGCTGGGTGAGATTCATACTGCTGTGCTGTACAGATCACAGTGTGCCCTGTCAGCTCTGGAAGACAGACAGACACACACCTGTAAGGTCTGCACAGCCCCTGGTGTCTGCAGGGATCTTGGCAGCAACTGAGAGATGAGCTCTGCATAGCAGCCAGGATTCAGCAGTGAATTTAAGGACCCATCTGCTATTGCTCCCCTTTCTGGCCAGTATTGCTGGAAGATTTATGCTCTAATCAATCCCACATTTCATTTTTATCCTGAGCAGTGCTGTAAGGAGTTAGTGCAGTGACCCTCTGATACTGCCTCTGTCCCTGCTGGCATGCTTTTCCTGGGCCCAGAGATGCTCCATAAATGCAGGCAGAGGTGAGCATGTGCACATCAAAGCCAGTTCCTCACACCCCCTTGCTGCTGGGATCTTTGTGCTTTCACATGGGCTTTAAAACAGCTGCTGAAGCAATTGGGCAGCTGGGTGGATGGAGAGGGACAGAGGTGTTAGTTTTATGTCTGGCTGGCAAACCTCACTTATATTTGGGCAGCACTAGCTATTAGGATAATATTGGTATGCCTTGTCATCAGGGCAAAGAAGATAAAGGCTAGGAATAAAGTAGGAGGGTTTTTAAAATCTTATCCCTGATGATAAAGTCTTGCTTAATGGTGCTGTTTGCAGAGCTCTGACTGTGGTCAATGAGCAGGAGAGGCACATCAGAATGAGTTGGTAATCAATAACAGAATCACAGAAATATTTGGGTCGGAAGGGACCTTCAAGATCATCTAATTCCACCCCCTGCCATGGGCAGGGACACCTTCCACTAGACCAGGTTGCTCAAAGCCCTGTTCAGCCTGTCCTTGAGTCTTTGCAGGGACAGGGCATGCACAGCCCCTCTGGGTAAATGCACACAGCAAACTCCAGCAGTCCTGAGTCTCCCACCCTGTCTCTGCAGGGAAACCTGCCCTGTGGAACCCACTGAACCTGCTGCTGCTGCTGCCAGGAGCTCCAGCTCCTTGCTGGGACAGGGTCAGACCCGCTGGCCCAGAGGCTGCAGGTGACCTGCTGTGGCCAGGAAGGGATTAGAGCTGTGGAGAGCAGTGGGGCTGAGCAGGTGGCATGGCCCCAGCATGGCCAGGAGCAGCCCTGGCACTGCAGGACCTGAGCACAGCTGTCCCCAGGCTTTGGCAGGCTCGGCTGAGCTTTAGGATGTTGACGTGGCTGCTCCAAGCTCCCCGAGGTGCCAACAACAGCGTTTCACACGGCTTCAAAGAGCCAGGTTTGATATAACAAACTCATTTTTTTTCTGCCTACTTGAACCTGATGAAGGTCCTGTACGAGCAGCAGTTGCTGACAAATAGTGACAGCTTGCGTGAAGAAAATGAGTGTGAATGGAGCGTTAATAAAGCTCTGCTAGACCCATTTAAAGCAGGCACTTCCCCAGAGCTGAGAGCTGACTTTAAGTCACTAAAGTTATGTAACCGAAGGAAGGGATGGAGCTGAACTTCCCTGCCTGTGATAACCCTCCCTAAAATACTTAGAGAAATAAAGTCTGCAAAATGATGTGCCATTATTCAGGGGCTCTTGCTACCAGTTTGCTCTGCAGGTCAAATTCAAAAGCCTTATAACATTTTTATGGGCAGAGAAGCAGAATACTATTAAAAATGGTATTTTTTGCTAGGGGATGGTTTTACAGTTATATATATGGGTAGGCAAATGCCTTGAGTAATGTCATTCCATGTCCATGTTCATTCACCAGTACAACTATTAACTCTATTTCCTGTGTTACTCAGTCTTTTGGGGCCCAGTCAGGCTGGTTTTACCACAGGGACTAGCAATTAATATTTCCCCCCAGGCTAAAGAGTAGATTTATCCCTGTTCTCCTCCAAGTAACCACATGAAGCATTAACGTCTCAGAGACTACTTGAGGATGATCAAGTGTTATTTATAATGCAGCCATTTTAACAGAAACTGCAGAGTTTTGGCTGTAGGAGGCTGATTTCTCAGTGCTTCTGCTGTCTGAAAGCTTGAGCAATGCAAAACCCACACAACTTGTAAAACATAAGGCCAGATGTTGCCCTGTTTCTCTGCATGACTATTGCCACTGGCATCTGGGGACTGCTCCAAGGCAAGAGGCTGCTCCAAGAGCAGGGGTGGAAAGACCCAGCTCTTGACATGGGAGTGGTGAAAGAAACACAGAGGTGGCAACTTCCTGCATCTTCTCCAGCTGCTCTCCAGTATCTGTCTGCAAATCCAGACAGAAAGCCTTCTTGGGACAACAGGCTGCCATTTACTTTATATTTCAAAACATTTACTCAACTCCAGCACCTACCAGACCATCTTATCCTGCACTAGATGGGAATGGATGAGCTGAGCTCTTGACATGACCGCAGTGTGAGTGTTTTCAGGCAAGCATAAGAACAGCACACAGTGAGGGAGATGGATAGATATCCAATAGGTTTTCCCCAAAACAAAACAGTTATTAATGATTCTGCAAATTTCCCTCAACACTAATTTCCTGTTTCATGCAATAGGTGAAGAATGTCAGTGCTTTCTTGACTTCAGGGCTCACTTTTTGTCCTTGCTTCCAAGTCCCTGATGGACCAGATACCTATAACATCCTTGTGATCGGATACGATCCAAGATGTTTACTTCTTGTTCCAACATGTAGTTTCTAACATTTTGCCTCCCTTGATTCTAAATCTCTCAGGTGCCAAGAACCTGGAATTTCACCCAACCCACGTAGGAGCTGGTTTGGCATTCCCTCACCCTACACCCATCAGGAGCAACCTTACTGGAAGAAAGAAAATTGTATCATTACGAGATTAGGATCAGATCAGCTCAAGGCAATTTCCCTGGAAAAAACCCAAACAAACAAGCAAACAACAAAAAGAAAACATTATGAAGTTAGCTCTAGGATGAGCATAACACTTGATTGGCAGAAGTCTCTGGCTACAGGAGGGTTTGGGATATGGTACCTTTATTAGTGTGACTGATGGAATTGCAGAGAATTCCCATACAGGGCCATGAGGCCCAAGCATGCCATTAATACAATTCCACTGCATTTTTCTTAAACCCATTAGGCTGTACTGTTGTGGAGGCCCATTTTTTCGTCCAATTTGTGGATTCATTTCACAGGGAGAGATTTTGCAGGGGCACCTTCTGATTTAGTTCAGTGTAACCCAAAGTCAGACTGTGGTCTCCTAAGGAACACTTTAATTTCCCTTACAGTCTATCCCCTCCTGCTCAGTCTGCTGGCAGCTCAGAGCATGCACATGTACATTTCTTATGAGATCCCTGATGACCACAGGGAAAAGGTCCTGGGAGATGCTGGGAATACATGTGCTGTATGGAAACTGTATCTTACCCAGGTGCACAGCTCTTGAGAAGCCTGAGCCTCTGAGAGGCTGAAAAACTCTCTTTCCTGTGTGGGAGGAAAAGGTTTTGCAAAGGTTGTCAAGTGGGAACAGAAATGCTTAAAACATAGACAAGAAATAGGTATAATTTGCCTGTCGTTCTTTAGGCTGTTGGGTTTTACAGGCACATTCATATAAAAATCAATTAAAATTCATCTTCCACAATAAAATGAAAGGGGCAATTAAAAACCACCCAAATAAACCCCAACCATGAGAAGCTATCTACATAGGAAATTTGCTTTATTGTTGCAGCAGTGGCATACCATGCCAAATAAAGTTTAGCCCCTGCTGTGCTGGGCTCTGCATAGAGAGATTGACAGCCAAAACTCAGTACAAGGAACATGCAACCTTCATAGTCACAACACCACACCACACATTTTCCAACTGATTTTCTCACATGAAAATTGTAGCCTCAAAATATTAAGCAACTCAGTAACACAAAACCAAAAGGCCATGCTAAAATCAGAAATTCAATACTGCTGTCCTGAACTGTGATCCAGTGAGGGTGTGCAGTGGCTCAGGCATTTCACAGTGACCAGCAGCTCCTGTAGATGTGTTTCCAAATAAAAACATGATCCGTACACAGAGAACCCCCCCTTCCCTGTAATAACTCCTCCACAAAACCATACCTGCATCATAGGGAGGGTGGGTGGGTTGTTTAATTTTTGCAATCAGGAGCTGCTTCAGCTTCTCCCATGCTCACACCTGCCTTCAATTCCTTTCTGAAAGCAGCTCAGCTGTGTCTTCACTCAGGTGCACTCTGCTTGTTAGCAAAGCAGCTCCTCTCTCTGCTGCTGGCATCATCTTGCTCGATCTCTCCAGAGCAGCAGCAGCTGTTTCCTCTGCATGTATGAATGTCTTTACACAACCCAAGAACTGCTAAATACCTCTAATTGCTCATGTAATATTCTGGGAGTGAAGGACATGAGCTGGATAATTCCCATCTGTAGATGCTAGCTCTCACCCCCCACTTTGAGGAAGCACAGAGTGGCTCCTGGTGAAAAAGAGGTTATAAGTTTTTAAAGGAGAGATGATCCTCTCAGGTTGGGAGCCTGTGTCTTACTGATCTGGGGAAGAGCATAAGAAAATGGCAAATGTATTGTTGCTTTAAATAAAGCAAAATAATTCCCTGTAAAAAATAATTCCCTTTCTATCACTGATTTGCAGCTTAACCACAAATTACATTTTGTATTTCATATCTCTGTGTTGCTTCCTCTTCCATGAATTTATCTAGTGGTTTCTTTGAACCCAGGCAAATGTCTGGTATCCAGTGCACCCAGTTCAAGGAGTTCCAAAGTTTATCAAAGAAGCCTTTCCTTGTGTTAGAACCTGGTATTTTTGTGTGGTCATTAATTGCTCTTCTATAAGGAGGGGATCTACTTACTGTGGACCCTACATATATCACTCTTGAGCTCAGTTTCCAGCACCTTCTAATTTGTCTCTTGTAATTCAGTAGCTGTGGAAATCAGCAGCTGATTTCAGTTGCCCTACTTCTCTGAACTGCAGGATGTCAGAACTATTACTGTTTATTTTTCTTGGGTTTTTTTTCTCCTAATTTTTTTAATGATTAACATGCTAATACTCAATCAAATGCTTAAAAATTTGGATAAACCACTGAGTTATAACTCTCTTAATCCTTTTCTATACTTTGCCTTCCTCTTCCAGCCTCCTGAGGGTCTTGACTTGCAGTTTGAGAAACTACTGCACAGCATTTGAGATAGTACACAGTATCCTTAAATTGCCTTTTATAAGACTGAAACTTTTATTTATGATCAGTTTGTGGTTTGAAAAGGAACTGTACATCTCTTCAGCAGCTCTTTCACAGCTCATAGAGCAGCATATCAACATCAGTGAGCTGAAGTTTAACAAGACTTAGGAGATCAGTGAGTCTTAGACGTGCTTCAAGCCTTGCCATCTCACTGAAATGTTGATGTTTCTGCACTGGAAAGAGCCAGGGAAAGCTCAGTTTCATGTTTTCCTTGTCTTTGATCTTGATCTAATACTTATCCAGGTTTCAGAGATTTGGAAGCAGGTACAGAGACTTGGGCTGCATCAGAGGACAAATCCTGGGCAGAAACTGAGCCGAGTTCTGCTTTCCCTTTCCTAATGCTTTAAACACAAGCTTGGCCCTTACTGAAAGTTAAGAAACAATTTGTAAATTGTTAACTGAGGAGTGTTGATTAATGTGTCATTTCAAAGAGGAACTGGAAGCAAGGTTGTTTCCATGCACAATTTAACAAGGAGATGGAGGTGAAAGGAAACTGCACACCATTCATCTTGGGTCCTAAAACTCTTAAATGCTAAGGAAAACAGAGGAATTTTGCAGCATCACAGGCAACATTAGGATTTCTATTTTATACCTCATAATCTGGCATTTCTTTTCAGGAGTAATGACATACCTAATATATAGCAGAAGAAATCATTGTCAGGTAATCCAGCTTTGAAGCAGAACAAACAGTGACAGCAGCATCAGAAGCTCTGAATAACAAAGCACTCCTACCAAGGAATGCCAGTGGAAACACGCTCCTTCTGCACGTCTGTTCACTGCTATTTACTCAGCATAGGCTGTGAATAAACAGTAGAAAGCTAAATGGCATTAAACTTTGGTAATGACAGACAGCACAGATAGGATGTACAGGCTTGAATTCCTCTGTAGCCACATGAAGCAGGAGTAATTAGAAATGTCTGGACAATTGCCAGCAGTGTATCCTCATTGAGAAATAAAATCCTGTTACAATGTAAGTACTTAACTAAGTCACACAGTAATTTTGGAAGTTATGTGCTGGAGAAAGGATCAAGTTCTCAGATTTTCAAAAATTAACCTCAGACAGAACAACACATGATTTTTTTGTTCACAAATGATGCTTTGGTTTGGAATTTAAAGCTATGTACTTGAAAATGAAAAAAATCCCAACCAACTGATACTGTGTAATCAATCCTAAATGCTATTTCTTCCATTAAAGATTTCTCCATTTACTGAGCAGTGGAAAGGGAGGGAGTATTTTAATGTGGCATGAAGACAGATGTTAGCCTCTCAAAAAGGTTAATCTCTACTGTCAGTGGTACCCAGGCCAGGGAGCAACCTCTGGCTCCAGAGAAACTCAGTGCAGACAGTTTTGCATCTGTAACATTTAGGGTAGCTTCTAGGAGCAAAATGTCTTGAGTCCTTGCTGTGTGTCCAGGCACAGAAATCTTTGTGTTGTGGAGGGAGGTGTCCCTGGCAGTACAGGGTGCAGTACTGGATGTGACCAGTGCCCCCTGGCCATCCAGGATCAACTGCTGCATTTCACCACTCACAGAAAACTTTAATTCTCTCTTTAGATGGCAGATCTTGTTGCATGGGGGATGTGCCCTGCGAGATTTCTGGCTGCATCATCTCTGCTCAGATCTGAGCCCATCCCTTCTGAGCTAATTACAGATACACTGTACAAAGGGAAAGACCTTTAGTGGTTCAGAATACTGATGGCCTCTCCAACTTATTTTCCTGCTGATCAAAAGTTTGTGGAAAATACAACCAGATGTTAGGCTTGTCTGTTAAAGGAAATTGATTTCAATCTTGCCTTTTTACCTACTACTCTGTTGCATGGAAGCACACAGCCAATAGCCATGAAAAGAAAGGGGCTGCATGATGAGATGATTCTTCTATTCTGCAGGCAAACCAAAATACTGATTTCATTTAAATGATTTGAATGAAATTTTCATTTTGTTTACAAAAGAAATTATGACAAAGCACTTGCCCTGGTTTACATGTAGTGTTATGGTTTAGGCTTCAAAATGCCTTAAGAATAATATAAATGTAGCTACAGAGTGAGAATTATTTAATTTCAGTTAATGTGTTTAACGTGAGAATAATTTAATTTAGCTTAATTACTTTGAAGACAAGCTCTTTTCATACTCCATCTAAAGTTAGGCAGCTCCAGAGGATAAATCACCCCATCTGTTGCAAAGCATTGAAAGCAAAACTGTATAAAGGTTTACATTGAAAGCATCAAAATAAAGTATTTCTGTGTTTAGCCCATTTTTTTAATAGCTTTGTGAAAGCAACACATTAAAAAAAAGAAATTGTCCCAAATTAGCTGGTTGATTGGAATCACCACTTTTAATTAAAATGTTCCAATGGAGACCCCTTCCTTGTCAGCCATTCAGAGCTATTTCCAGCAGCTGGAAAGTCAGGCACTGTGGACACTGAAGCTGCAGGAGCAGTGTGGATGGTGTGTTTGTGCACACAAATGCAGCCTTGCATGCTGCCCCAGCAGGGCATTTCCTGCAATGCTGCATGTGCATGCAGCAGCACTGCCTGCCCCACTGCCCTCTGCCATGGGATGAGCCCAGAAACCATGCCACTCTGCAGAAAACCCAGCTTTGTGCTTGTGTGCCTGTTTCTGAGCCCTCTGGGGGTCCCATCAGGTCATGCTTGCAGGCTTTGACCTGCCAGACTGGAGGCCAGAGATGTGGGTCTTTGGTGGAAGCTGAGATCCTCGCTCGGTCGGCCGAGTCAAAGAGCTGATGTTTGGGAAGAGTGCCAGCTGTGACAAAACATAATGAAATGATGAGAACTGGCACCACGACAGTGCAGTGTGCTGCTTGTCCCTGACAGCAATCCTGAAAGTCATTTATACGTGGAAAGTACACACAAAAGCCATGATTAGACCATATGGCTGGACGGTTCCTCTGGTGCTGCTGTAGAACTTTTTCCTTGCAGCAGAGGAGTGATGGGAAGGGTCAGATCCAACCTGGAGGATTTCCACTTTTAATTTTTTTTTTTTAGAATTTTCTCCTACATCTCTATGGAAACCTCCCATTATTGGCTTTCTGGGGAAAAAAATAAAGTCTATATCTTTGATCTTAACCACAGTCCACATGGTCTATAAAACCTGGAAAGCTGCAGTACTGGGATTCAGTACCCCAGAACAGAGCAGCCATTCTAAATATGTCTGTATTTTTAGCATCCTTGTCTTGGGCAAGGTACAACACTCCAATGACTCAAATACAACTTGCTGCAGAGGAAAATACAGTTTATCCATATATATTTGCTTAACTGACTCTGAATAAAAATATAAACAACTCAGGGAGCTAAATGGGGTGGAAAGCTCGTGTAAAGGGAAGGTCTGAGAGTCACCCCCCCATGACATTCACTGTGTTACTCTTGGAGAAGAGCAAGTGCTGTAAAGAGAAATAATGACAGCTGCTTGTTTCAGGTAAAATGTGGGACATTTACAGTTCTCTCTGCTCTGGATGCAACTCTGGGAAACATTTCTGCAGTCAGCAGGTTATATCAGCAGAGACATGGTGGAGGTGAAAGGAACTGACATTTTAAATTTCATATTTGTTTTCTATATCTGTAGACCACTGAAAACAGATATAAAGCTAGTGAGAGAGCACACCATCTCAGACCTTGCTACACCAGGGTCAGGAAAAAAAGAAAAGGTATTTTGTTTGCCAAAAACCCTTGAATTTTGTGCCTGTTCTGGTTTCATGGCCATCATGATTGTGTCAACATCAGCACCAAACCCTAGGAAATGTTTATGTCTTAATTTTTCAGGTCCTGAGCATCTTACAATCAATAAATCATTTTATGCACAGAGAAATTCAGTTAGGGAAGGGGTCACAAAATGTATTTCTAAAGGCTACAAAGGATGATGGAGAATGGATGATAGTGTCCCTCAGTTACCCAGTACATTTTTAGTACAGTTGGTATTGATTCACATCTGTTGGTTTCCATTTCAATGCCTGGATCATGAGAATGAACTTTATTTGCCTGCCTTTTATTTCCTGACCCTTTTTTAATCTTCATTGACCCACTCTTCTTACCAGTATGCATAAAAAAAGATTCCTTTTCAGTCAGAGAAAAATCTATGGGTGTGACAGCTGGTTCCAATATTTCTAGTTTCCAAATATCAGTAATATTTATCACAAATTTTGAATTGCCTTCCAAGAAAACCCAGGAACCTGTGCATTTTTTCACCAAATTCCTCCTCATTTTTGACCAGCCACGTACAGGATGTGGTTGGGGTACAAGACAGAGAAATGTCAGTACCATTTCAAGTGAAATCTTTGATATCAGTCTACAAAAGGCAGGCAGATGGGGCTTTATACTTCATATATATTTGAAGAGCAAAGATTCAAATGTGTTTATTTATATTTCTATAGTGTAGATCAAATTGAAGAAGGTCTGTGCTAAACATGGGCCACCTCATGCCTTCAGCCCTTTGGAATCTACAGAGACAACCCCAGCTCAGAAGTTGTGATGGAAATGTCTTGTTGACATCTTTAATTCCTTTCAGCATTTTAGAGAATAGGCCACTGATTTTCAACCCATGAGCAAGCGTGGTTTGTCTGCCTGAGCATCAGAAAAATGAGCGTCAGAGGCACCAGAAGGCCCCAGTGTTTATTGGTGTGGTTGGTGTCTTGATTTCTTTTGACACCTCCCATGTTTTTATGGTGGTGGGTGGGGAGGGTGCCTCTCCTGCCTTGTGAGGAGTTCATCCTAAGTGAGGGAGGATGAGGAAAGCTCGAGGAAAGCTCCATCATTCAGTGCTGTGCAAGCCACAGCTCTTACGAGGCGCCAAAGCAGCCTTTGCTCTGCTCGAGAGGGGCAGAGGCAGTGCTGGGTTTATCAAACCAAAGCTGGGTACAGCTCTTCAAAGGCATCCCTGTGGCACGTCACAGCAGCACCATGATCAGCCATGATTTATGAGCTTCTCTGCCAGATGTGCCTGCCCTTTGTTTTCTGCAGGAGCTGGAAGCCGTCCATCCCGAAGCCGACCCACACAGAGGGAGTGTGCAGAAGAGACAAGCTCTTGGAAAGGGAAAGCAGGCAGTTTGGAAATGGCAGAGCCCCTGGGCACTGCTCAGACGTCTCCTCTGCCTGTGTTGAGCTGCATCTGCTCTTTACAAGCTGCAGGTTCCACTGATGCGTAGACGGATGTTGTGAAAGGTGTTTCTGGCTGGGATTTGCTGGGGCTTGCAGGTCGTAGTAAAGTTTTGGAGAGCTGACAGCAAGTGATGTTGTAGTTTAAAATCTTAGAGAAATAACTGTGATTGTTATGGGGATATGAAACGCTCAAGATCTGTCAAAGCTGGTGGAAAAGTTCCCATTCGTATCTTGGGGACAGAAATAAAATGAGATTCAGTGATTCCTGGTAAAAAGTGTTGGCTGGGAGGAGCCACACGTGTAATAAATTCTGCATTCATTTGAAGTGCTGGTGGAGGAATCCAGTCCACCTGCCTAAGGCGTTTTGAGGAATAATCCTCCTACACTGGGTGAAAATGTCTCTGCATAGTTAGTGAAGCCAGTTCCCTCTCAGCTGGGCAGACCCTCACATCACAGAATTCCTAAGTACCTTCCTCTCTCTCCCAATAGGAGATGCACAAACATTTGTTTTAGGAAGCCTGGTTCACCTAACCCCAAAAATGTGCAGCTGCTAAGGGAAGCAGAATCCATTTCTCCCAGATTTCTCCCATTCCTCTGGTTTGGGTTTACTTGGGTTCCAATGACTTCAGCTAAGTTTTATCAGCCAAGTGACTCTGCTGAAGCCCATCCTAAAGCAGTGCTGCAGGAATTTGGAATCAGAGATAGTGAAGCTGGAGTGAAAAAGTTGTTGGAAGCAATCTGATCCTGAAAGGAGATTTACAGACATGACTTCCTAGACTTCTGGATCTTTTGTTTCTTTGGTTTGCTGAAAAGGTGATATAAACAGAAGCAAAATGTAAATGAGAGTGTACTCTGGAAAATCATAGCCTGGGGAGGGTGTAGAGCAGGAGGGGACATGCCTCTTAGGTGGGTATTTAATACTCTTCAATAGAAATCAGCAGAGAGGGAGGAGAACCTTCCCTTCATGTTCCCAGGCTGTGAATTGATGAGAGAATGTCATCACAGATCACCCCCTTGTTAAGGCCAGCACCATCCCCAGGCACAAAGCCCAAGAGAACTGGGGTGTCCAGTCTCTGTGGGAGAGGCAATGCAGGTCTGACAGCTCATGCTTTGGTGCTGTCCAAGAGGGCTCAGTCTAAAGGCACAAAATAAGTGATTTTAGACAACACTGGACTCTACCACACAGCTTGAAGGACTAATTCCAAATAAATGAGTTTGGAGGCAGACCAATTCCTATCCATGGTTGGCTGCAAACTCCTTTCTAAATGTAATTTCTTGGACAGGTAGGCCATAGAGGGGTCTCACCTGGAACACCTCATCATTGAGTATCTGACTTTCCTTTATATGGGGGCAAGAAATCTGGCAAGCAAATGATAGCTGGAGATGTAAACTCCCAGGAATAGCAAGTTTCATCCATTTCACACTCAAATCACTTTAAATCCAGATGGTGGCTAAATGACCTTCCTCAAGAAATTTGTCATCAGCAAAAAGAAAGGTGACAAAATCCACAAGCCCATCAATATTTGTCCTTGCTGAAGTGTGAAGAATTTGCAGAATCTGTGAGTAGGATGCTGCATACATCCCTTCTATTGGCCAAAGAGAACTCATCTAGCAAGGATATATATTTATTTATTATCTTTCAAATATTTTAGATCCAGTCTGATTGGTGGGTTAAAGGGCTTTTGCCCTGGTTAATTTTACTGTCCTCATGACTGGATTTTTACTCTGGGCACTTGTTACACTACTTAAATTTAGACTGTGGGAACACAGATTTGGTGACTCAGATTAGAGCTCTGGGGTAAAATGCAGAGAATTCAGAAATAGAAATATTCATGGAAAATCTGAGCCATGAAATCTCTAGCTCTAGCTGTGGTTCTTGTTCCCAGGTATGAGGCACACAGAAGCCAGTTCCAGCCCTCCTTTCTTCCTGGGTCCAAGTCTTAGAGTGATGAAGGTCAAAAGACTTAAAAAGTATGCTTTTAATGTGGTTCCCTCTCTTGCTTTATGAAAGGCTATTGCTGGATACCCAGAGGCCACACCTTAGGATAGATCTGTCCCTATGAAGCCAAACACCTGAGATCCTGACAAAGGTGATATGGATGTAGAGAGATATGGGGAAAAAGAATGTCACCCTTTGGTCCTGGAGCAGTGTTAAGAGTAGCTTAGGTCCAGGTTGCTGGTGATTGCCCTGGCCAAACCATGCAGCAGCATGCACAGTGTACCAGACAGATGATGATGATGATGAGGGTCTCAGAGGACCCATCTGCTTTTGGAGAGAAATTTAGAAATTGCAGGCCTGAGACTGCAAGATACTTCCCTCAGTATCTGTGTACCCATGTGCAAGTTTTGTCTTGATGTGAAAACAAGCACAGCTCATCCTAAAATATAAATGCACCCACACACCCTCAGAGGAAAACCTGCTGATCTGAGCACCGAGTGTTGGTGTCAGTGACCACTTCAGGGCCTGAATTACCATTGGCAACCTCGGGGGCTTGGAAAGGAGCCAGGAGCCTTCCTCTGCAAGGAGTGCCATGCCTTGCTGGCCATGCAGTGGCAGTGGCAGAGCTCCTGGCCACCCCCAGCAGCTGCCACCAGCCCCTGGCCACTGTGCAGGGCAGGGAAATGCCCCAGCAGAGTTAATGCCAAACCACTTTTTGTCCTGGTCCAAGGCTGCCAGGAGGGACCTGGGGGCTGATGGGCTGTGTGAAAGGTGCTCCTGTCTGCTCCACACAAAGCCACTTATCAGAGCCAGGAGGTGGGAAGGGGGAGAGCTACTGTACAAACAGGCATTCAAGATTAATTGCTTTTCATCTCTGGAGCAGGAGCTGGCCTTTCAGCCCGGGATACAATAAAGGCCTGTTCTGATTCTATCTGTTCAGGGGCCGTGTATAGCCAAGGGATGTTTGGCAGGGGCAGGCTGAAGTTTTTTGGGAGAAATGAATCGAGCTACCAAGTGCTTTGTCCTCCTGGGGCTGGAAACTGTTACAGTGCTAATGGAAGTGATTACCACGTGTTTACAGCCACAAACAGGATGTTTGCATCATATAATTTCTCCTCTCGTTGGAATTTGTGTTGCGAGCTGTTTTCACACCAAACTCCTGCTTGTCATGGTTTGTCACTGCTTGTTGTGCCCCGATCTTGCTGATAAATCCCAGTATTTGATAGGGTGATTCATGTGTCTGAAATCAGTTTGCCAGCTCTGGTGCCATTCTTATGAATCATGCAACATTCAGTGTTTCCTTTAAAACCTGGGGAGTGGCAAGTAAACAGTTACACGAAAATCTCAACCTTCATTGAAAAAAATAAAAATTGCCCGAAGCTGTAAGCCAAAGAATCTGATATAGATATAAAAATAAAATATCACAGAATCATAGAATCCTAGAATGGTTTGGGTTGGAAGGGACCTTAACTATCATCTAGTTCCAGCTCCCCTGCAGTGGGAAGGGACATCTTTCACTAAACCAGGTTGCTCAGAGCCCCTTTCAACCTGGCCTTGGACACTTTCAGGGATGGGACATCCACAGGGTCTCTGGGCAGCCTGTGCCAGTGCCTCACCATTCTCAGAGTAAAGAATTGATTCCAAATATACAATCTGAATCTACTCCAGTAATGTGGAGCACCTGATGACAAACATCCTGAGAGCTCCTTGTGATCCAGATGGTGCCATAAGATCTGTGAAACACAAATCACGGGTTGCACTGCAGTGATGATGACTCTGGACCACAGGAGGACTTAGGGGGTTTACCTGGGCTGTGGCACAGCTTTTGGAGTCACCACACATCCATTCCACACCGATGCTCTTCACACCAGCCACAAAATGTAAGGTCCCTTGTTCAAATGCCAGCTGCCTCACTCAGTGTCAGCTCTCTCCTCCTCCTGTCATGGGCTGTCTTCTCCCAGTGCTGATTCCAAAATGCCAACCACAATGCAGTCAGGTCCCTACCTGCAGTTCTGCCCCACCTCTCTGCAGAGGAAAGGGGCACCTTTGAACCTGACAGTGTCCTTACTCTGCCATTATGTGCTGTGTTTGTAACTGGTGCTAAGAAATGGGGAATATCTTCCTTTACTGGGCTGAATTATGACTATACCCTCCTAAAATAGTATCTCTGTTTGCAAAAATGTCAGCAGGTAGTGAAGGAATTTGAGGTTGTTCCTGACATGAAGTATTTTAATTTGTTTTTGAAGTGGTTCCAGACTCTAACTCCATTGTTCTGATTTAACCATACCTTTCCCTGAATTTGCATTGCAGGAAATAAAAAAACCCCTTCAGTTACTTAATTCAAAGCATGTTACAGTGAGTTGCCAGCATAAACCTGTGGTGACTTCTGGCTGAGTTCAGTGCTCACCCATATTGACCAAAGAGGTAAATATAGACCAAGCTAAAAAACAAAGTATATAGTGTCCTTCTGGGACAATATATCTTTATACTGGCCAGAAATCTCAGGTCAATTTTTCTTATACCCTCAGAAGGGAAAAACTGGAAAATAATGAAGAGAAACAAGCACATTTTTAAAGATGAGAAAGATATAATTTTTAAGGCAACATAGCAATTTTTCTGATTTCAAAACCACTTGCCTCATTGATTTTTGATCCAAACCACATAAACTCCACATAAAAAATGCAGTTTGTCCCTATAGGGCATTTAAAAATATACACTCTTTAGCTCTTTTCCTTTGTCAATATAGCATGTGTCAGTGTGGAAGAAAAACATCAGAAATAATAAAAATTATAAGAGGGGATTATCTGCATTAATCCAGGAGGTGCTGTGGAATCCTATAGCTGGGAATGAATTGTGGTCTCAGGCAGATGATGGGGAAGTTAACAGGGTCTTTGTCCCTGGTTTCAGTGAGATTTTCATTTGCTCTGCTTCTGCCAAGGATCATCACATGAAGAGTGTTGCTAAAATTACGCTAATATACAAATGTTTTTTAGCTTGTACTCCACAGAGAGTAGGGAGACCAGAACCCCTGAAGTTCAGGATGGGAATGATGTGACACACTGTAAGCAACAATTTTTTACCATACTGGTCTCAGTCTTGTGCAGCTGAACTTCCCCATGTTAATCTAAGATTGGGATGCTTCACCCAAACCCAGCTGAGAGCAGCAGCAGAATTCCTCATCCACAGCACTGGGCTTTAATTTGGGACCAATCAGAATTTAGTGTGTCCTTGTTTCCATTGCTTTCCCTGTGTCACTGTGCATTCCTAAGTAATTCTACATTATTTAATTACAATAACATCTCTGTGTCTTTTAGTATTGGTCATCTCATGTGCTTACCTCACTTGATCCTTCCCCCCTGCCCTGGGGTCACAGCTGGGGTTCCATTCTGTCTCCTGTGTTGTTGGAGGCAGAACTGACTGCACTCCTGGTGCAGATGGGCTGGATGAGCAGTGACAGCGTGGCAGCCTCCTCCCCTCACAAAGATTCATTTTTGCACGTGCAGCCAGGAATTTTGGGTAAGGAGTGTTGTATTCCCTTGGAGCAAGCTCGCTGAGGATAAGAGAGCTCTTTGTGGCTGAGCACTTGCAAAGTGTTTCGAGGGGTTTCTCCTCTGCAGCCTTTGCATGGCAGTGCAGGGGAGTCAGCCCTGTCCTGGAGAAGGCAGATGGACCAGATGACCCCTCGGGCTCCTCTGGAGTCCTGTTTCGTATGGATGCTCCAGCCCATCAGCCTCAGGGTCATCTTTGATCTCCAGTCTACTTTTGTTTTCAATTTTCTTTACATCATAAAACTTTTCAGCGCTGACCTTGATGTTTTGGGAGCACACCGAGTCATTTGTTTGGGCTGTACTGTTAAACCAGATGGCTACATTTGAAATTCATTTATCTCAATCAGTTTGGGTGGATTAAAATTGCAATTACATGACAGCTTCTTGGGAATCATGATTATTTTCAGTATCTTTGATACTCTTGTGTTGAAGTTTCTCTGAATTAACTTCCAGAGAATTAAATAATTGCCATTGAGAAATCTATGTATTCTCAAGCATATTATGGAAAAAAGGCTTTACATTCTCTTACATCCTGTTGACTCCATGTGGAGGTGCACAGGATATGCAGGTATTTCTCTGCTTTGGCTAAAGGAATTCATGTGCCCAGCCTCACTCCACCTTTGAAAGTCTGACTTTGAATTGCTAGGAACTCAATACATGCTGCATCACATAACTATCCTGCATGTTCCTAAAATATAAATTCAAAACGGGTTTGGGATTAAATGCTTTCCCTTGGGCACTCTTAAATCATGTTAAAAAATGAAGCTGGAGAGGAGAGTGTTTTATAATCGACATTATTTATTTCTTTTCCTTGGGATAAAACCTTGATCCAAAACTCATTGGAAACAATAAGAAAACACTCCTACTCGCTTGGTGAGTGAGAGTCCAACAAATCCTGTCTAAAGGCTCTGAGTGGAATTGTACCTTTGTGCTGACTCGTTTGGGCTTTCTCCTGACACTTTGGTGGAAGGTCTGGAGATCCTCACCAGCTCCATCCAGCCCTGCCGGGGCTGTGGCAGGGCTGTCGATCCCCAACGCTGAGTGCCTCCAATGGAAGTGTTCCTTGGGGAGCACTCCTGGCTCTGAGCAGTTGTGTTTGTCCAGGCACTGCTGGGAAGCCTCGTCTCCTGACTGGAAGCCAAACAGCTCCCAGCTCAGCGTGCTGCAGCACTGGGATGTTTGCTCTGGGCTCACCACCCTGCCCTGCCCTGCCAAGGGATTGCCTCCAGAGCCTGCTGGAACCAAGACATGTGCTTGTTCTTGCTCCTTCCTTGGAGGCTCCTTGGCATCTGCAAACACGAGACTGTCTCCTCAAGAACAGAGGGGAGGAGCAATGTGGGGGTTAGGGAGGAAGTGGTGACAAAAAGGCACTGCCTGGAATTTCTGTGCCGTCAACAACAGGCTTCCCCATTTTTCTCTGCTCCTCTACCATGGCCTTGATGAAGTGGGGCAATATCTCTAGATGAAAATGGGAGATGAAGGGGGTGGAAATACCACTGATGGTCTTTTCAGAACATTGTTTTGCCTTTGGGAAATATGTTTTTTAATGACTGACCCAACATGATGATCTGATTCAGGACACTGTGCCTTCAGGCGTTGGATCTTACTCTTCTCCACCCAAAAGTTTCCTGTGCAAAGGATGGAGTAAAGGAGTAGCTCTTCCATGAGGTACAGCCCTACAGAGTCATCAGTGGGGCAGTAGTGATACAAGAGGAGCACCTTATCTATTGTCTGAAGGGCTTTTATCCAGAATTTTAGAGGCCTCAGCTGGGGTGCAATGTAACCACACACATGGAAATGCAAACTTCCACAGAGAGCAAAGGTGGATCAACAGCCTTCCAGGAGGCACAAGAATTCAAAACCTCTCTAGACTCACTTTCAGACATTTTTGTGGTGCCTTATTTAGGCTGTGGGACTCCTTCTGGTAACCCAGAAGAGCTAAACTACTCAGGTCATCTGAGTTTATGCTTGAGCTTACAGATGACAGCTGCTGAAAGAGGGGCCTGACAACACATTGCTCAACCACAGCAGAAGCTGGCTTTAGGGACACACATCCCATTTTCAGGCTGAGATTGTATATGAACAGTAGGAAATTATTGCCCAATGAGCCCTGGGTTCATCTGCCTCTAAGCCATAAGGTCACTGCAAAGACCTCATTCAAGATTGCTTAAATTTTCATGGAACTGTTTACTTTGAGAGGGGAACCAACAAGGAAACAATGGACAGAATTCAAAGGATGGAAATATTTGGAGTTGTAAGCTGTTCTCAGTCTGTCTCTACAGGTTATGGGCACAGCTGGGAATAGAGTCTGTTAAAGCTTCCTTAGGTATGGGTGAAAAACCAAACCTACAAGTAGTCATTGTTGTTAAACACTCTGTATAGAATTAGGGTTGGTGGTCCAGGAAAAAGTTTTTTACTTGGTGTAAACTGAATTATCAAGTTATGTGAAATTGATGAAATTGGCCTGATTTGCAGAATTAAGTGCTAGTAAGGAACAAATTTTTGGAGCAGGTCCATTGTAACTGCCTCCAGAAAATTAATAAGGAGCTTGAATGAAAGATACAATATTATAATCCCCAACTGGAGAAGACCAAGTGTCAAATCCTAGGACTGACACTCCAAATGACTTAGAAAACAGCAGTCACTCAGGTCAAGGAGAACAAATAACCACGTCTGGAAATTGTCTAAGTGCCACTCGTCTCAGTAGGAAATGACACAAAAGTGATGATGAAACAGAGCAGATTGCAAGTTCTCCCTGGGAGGTGGGAAGCCCATGGGAACAGGCTTAGACAACTTCACTAAAAACAACCAGACAACTTCTTTTTATTATACAGAATAATATATTACCTTGAAATTACCATGCCTATTCACACTGGCCAGGTGGCTTACTGTAAGACTGAGAAGGCATGGAATTACAACAGGAAAAGAAATCCACCTCTAAATAAAGGCATTCACCTTGGATAATTGATAGATTGTGTCGCAAAACATCCCGCAGCTTTCTTGACAGCTTGTGGGTTTTCCTCAGCAGACACCATCGTGGTTTCATAGCTGACTTCTGATCACTCTTCAGTGTTATCACATCGAGTCCTTGCCAAGTTGTGCAGCGTTTCCTGTTTACAAAACCAGGAAATTGCTGGAGCAGAAAGGGCAGGTTGCAACAACTCATTTATTGCTGTTGATTTTTTCTCTACCCTTCACTAACTACCTTGAAACAAAAATAAATGTTGGTGAGAGTGCCCTCCATATGCATACAGCACAGAAAAGGATGTGCTTCACTGCCTTTTGTGCTGGCATTAGGCTGTGCTGTCATTTATCCACATGGAGCCAGGTTTTCTTTACTCACTGCCTTTACTTCTTGTAAAGGCAAATGTATCTCCTGTATTATTTCTAGTCAATGTGGAATTTAAAGCAATCCATGTATTGCTTACTTCTCCATCTGAATGGTGTCTGCAGCTTTCCCAAAGTTATGGCACATTAATTAATTCGACTACAAACCATTTTATGATTTTATGCTAAGTGTACACTCTTCATAAAACAACTCAGAGGCCTGAATACATTTTCTTGCCACCTGAGCCTTCTGAAGTGCTACCTTGGTTGGGCGGATGGAGGCTGTTTGGTCTCTAATGTGCAAGGCTATGGATGGTTTAAATTCAAGCTCAGAGGTTATAGATTGAGCTGGGATGGTTTAAGGAGCTCAGCCTGAGCATCCTGCAGCATTTGATCTCACAGGTTTGGAGAGTCTTGTCCCAGCAGGTGTTGCAATCCAGAACTTGAAGCAGGGAGACATCCCAGCACTTTCAGTTACCATTACTAAATTTTTCATTTAGATGCTGATTGGGCCTAAGAAAAAGAAAGTTAGGTTTTAACAT
Source organism: Buphagus erythrorhynchus (assembly GCA_013400855.1). Lineage (NCBI taxonomy): Eukaryota > Metazoa > Chordata > Aves > Passeriformes > Sturnidae > Buphagus > Buphagus erythrorhynchus. The sequence goes on along the minus strand of VZTT01064070.1, from coordinate 125,047 downwards.
TAGGAAGAAAGACAGCAGAAGAGGCAAACTTTGAACACCAGATCATTTTGCAGCTGGGGAGAGTGAGTTGTCCTTCTCCTTGATCAATTGCTCTGTTAACCAGGGTGCCAAGCATTGGGTTTCCATGGATATCAGTGTAAACCACTTACTGCAATGAGGCAGGGAATGTGTTAAATACAGGGGACATTTTCTGTCTAGCAAGTCCTGCTGTTAATTTTGAGGGTGACAAGGGAACATCCTCTCGTTCTGGGGCAGGAGGAAGAATAAATCCTTTGTGTAAGGGCTGAGACATCACCCACCCCTGCCCATCCTCTGCTCATGGCTGGTCCTTGCCCCTGGACCTTCCCTGGGCAGTGGTGTTCCCCTCCAGCAGCCTGCTGGCACCCATGGGCTGAGCTCCCAGCTCTCCCAGGCTGTCTGCAGAACTGTTTTGAGAAAGGGCCTTTTTCTCAGCGCCTTAAGGATTTTCAACAAAAGAGTTTGAAAGGGAAAACCGATGGGCTGCTTCCAAAGGAGGCTTGGCAGCACTGTCTTCCCAGCCTTGCAGCCCATGTCACCCCACTGGCTTGAGAGGTGGCCTCAGGCAAGGTTGCCACAGCTCTGAGGCAGTGGTGAGCTGGGAATATTTTCCATGTGATTAAGAAAGAAAAGAACAGAAAGGGGCCCTAATTCTAGAGAGAGTTATCTTCTCGGGGAGGATTTCATACAGCCCCTCAGCCTGGGAACAGCTGGGCTGCAGAGCTGGGGTGTGCAGGGCTGGGGAGTCAGTGTGCTGCAAACACTGATGGCTTGTCACCTGGGATCTTCTCTGAGGGGTTTTGGATCTTGTGGACCTGGAACTACTTGGTCGTGGGTGCTTTGCTCATAATCAAAAAGCTCTTTGTGTCTGAGTCATCTGCATCCCAGGGTGCCCCAGCCTCTGTCCACACTCTAGGGCTCCCCTTATTTCAAGGATCCTTTGTCTACTGTCCAGGAAATCCCATTATTTCCACAACTTCCTGGTGAATGCAATGGAGCTTAAACAGGTACTTGAAGAGCACAAGGACAGGAGAGACTCCTCTCACCCCTTCCTTCCCCAGACACTCTGGGACACTGCAATGCCTGGGTCTTTTTCTGGGAAGAGCAGTTTTCCTTGAGCATCAGCCTGTGCTGCTGCTGGCAGAAGCATCCCTGTGTAGCTGTGCTGGCATCCCAAACCTGCTCTGCTGTGCCTTCCCCTGGCAGTGCTGGCCACCCTCCCCTGGCTGGCACAGCCCCTGCTCCCCCTGCCAGCCTCTTAGCATCACAATGGGGGAAAACAGGGAAATACAGCTCTTCTGGTGCCAAACTGGAAGGAAAACCCCGGCAGAGAGCTGGAGGAAATGAGGCTGCAATGCACAAAGGCAATGGGAACTGGGACATTTCTGAGGATTTGGCCTGAAAACAGCACACAGTGGTGAAGCAGGGCTTGGACCTCCAGACCTTACAGAGGGCTGGGCTCACTTCATCCACCCCAGGACTGTGAAAGGATGTGTACAGCAAAGGTTGTCACTTGCTCTTCCTTGGATTGAGGAGCTCTCCCATATGTATCCTACCCCACACCCCTCAGCTGGGACTTCTCTTGACTGGAGACAGCAAGGCTGGGCAAACAGAGGCAGCTCTACCCGTGAGCCTACAGCAAATGCTAAACCCTGACAAGAAAATGGCATGCTTTAACACGAGCAGGAGAGCCTGGTTTTGAGCTGCTGGAGCAGCCTCTCCTGGCAGAGCTACCTGCAGCTGAGAGATGCTGGCAATCCTCAGTGTCTGTGGAAGGGCAGCACATCCCAGCCCTCTGGGTAACCTTTACCCAGGGAGAGCCAGGACTGCCCTTCCCAGCTCTAGCCAGCCCTTCCTCTCACATAACACACTAGAGAAGCACAAGAAGAAGATAAATACATCATCCAAGAGAGCCCAAGGGAGCAGACATCTGTCCTTTGGAGGGACCAGCATTGCTGTGGCAGATTGCTGTGAAATCCTCTCTCCTGGCTGTGGCTGCAAGTGCCACAGACCTGTCAGGCCTCCCAGGATTAGATGTGTCATCTGAATTTTCCTTTCAGGATCCCTCCAATGACATCCCTGGCCTATGAGACACCCCTGTCCAGGAAGGATGCTGGGGCTGGTGGGACTGGATCCACTTTGTTGGATGTGTTTGGAGGAGCAGCAGGTAGACCAGAGATGGAGGGAGGGAAAAAGACACCCAGTCACATGCCATTTCTAATCTGGGGAGAAAAACAAATTTTTGTGGACCTTGGTAAATTTAAATGTTCAAATAGATGTTTCTCTTTAACTTAAAACCAGAAGTGGTATTGTCTTTTAAGCAGAAGTGGCATGTTCTAGCTTTTTTTTTTTCTTTTTGGTCTTTTGTTGGATTCCACCAACAGAATGAAGAGCAGGACATATTTTCCCACCAACACCACTAAAATGTGAGTGAAAGACATGGATAAAAGTACAAAATTGTTTTGAAATTTTCTTGAGAACTTTCTGATTTATTTGCAAAATGTAAAGAGAAATGTGATTTCATATGGATTGAAAACCATATGAAATGCTTTGTTTGGAGTCTTACTGGATCTAAGATAAATGCTTCCATTTTTATGTGGTGAGAAAGAAAGGGGTAAAACACAGAGAAATAAAGAAATCAAAAACAAAATGGAAACTTTCTGTATCAGCAGGAACTTATTTTTTAATAAAATGAAAATGTTTCACAACTCCATTTTCTAAAAGAAGCTAAAGAGAATTTGATCAAATTATAGTCAGGTTAAAATGAAACTTAAATAACAGAGTTTCAGCAATTTATTAAATGAGATCCCCAGCATCCTGTGCTGATGTGTTAAGGGATGTTCTATGTAAGAACAGCATTAGGAGGCTCTGGAACACAGAACCTCTTAGGAATGAGCTCCTGCCTCCCAAATCATCACAAGCAATAAAGTGAAATACCTGGAGTTAAATGAGCTTAACTAAGAGATGATGGATGTACCTAGGGCTCAGCTCAACATGTTGTCAATTGTTTCATTCTACTAACAAAATTCTAAGCAGGCTTGTGGTAATTTGAAAGGGCAGGAAGACCACTTCTTTAAGTTTGGAAGCAAATACTTTGTCTCCATTCTTCTCTTCCTCAGCCTTTACTTTATCTTCACTGTTCTTGCACTATCAGAAATGACCTGCAGACTTCCTCATTAATAGCTGCGGATCCTGAGTATCATTCCTGATTTTTCATGGATTTTTTCCTCATCTTGACAGATATTTGTCTATGCAAAAGAAATGAGGGGGGTGTTCCTGCATCTGATGGAGATAAGGACAATGAATGTTGTTTGGGGGAAATGCCCTATATGCTGCATAATTCCAATTAAAAGTTAACAATTGTTAGTGGATTTCTATCATGGGATAGCATTGGGGTATTTCTATCATGGGGTAGCATTTTGCATCATAAAACAATAATCATAATTACATGTGCTTAGAACATCCCAAGGCAATCTCTTTACTCAGCAAATCTACACAAAAGGTCCTTTTTCCAGCTGGGCAATATGTCCAGATTCCCTATGGAAAATGGTTACAAGATTTTATCTCCAACTTTGGCTCAGTTTGTATCCCACAGCAAGCCTGGCTTTGCTTTTGGAGCCCTGGAGAGGCTGAGAGAGGCATTTCACACGAATTTGGAAGCGTGCACCTTGGCTGGGTGATGGATGCTGTGCCTGCAGTGCCGGCAGATCACTGGTGTGTGGGAAGAAGAGTTTATTGCCAGCCAAAATACAGGTGCACAGTGCTGCTCCTGCAGCCTGCGTAGGACAGGCTTCCAAGAAACAAAGGAATTACACCGTGGGCTGTGATTAGGCCCAGAGGGCTGATACTTCTTCCCTTTTTCTAACAGTTCTTCTGTTTTATCGTGTCATATTATCTCTTTTCAGAGCAATCTCGCTCAGGGTCACTGGGTAGCAGGGCCAGGCCAAGCACAATAAAATAAGCTGGGCTGCTAATTGGAAGCAGATTGCTCCAGCTCTGCGGGTGCACATGGCAGGACATGGCACTTCCAAACACAGGCTCCCAGGCCCAGCCAGAACAAACTGGGTAGCACTCATACCTCAGAATAAACTTCAGTAAGTTTAATAAATATTGTATTTAAATGTGTGTGGCTCTGTGTGTAAACCGCTGTGACCAAACCGAAGCAAACTGGAGCTTGTGTTACAAGCACTGTGGAAATATCAGCATTTGGCTTTTTTAATAGCCCACTGTTTGTACTACCAAGCAACAAGCTCTCCAAATAAGAAGCCATAGCAGACCTCACCTCCTCCTGACGCCTACTGGCTAATGGGGACCAGATGCAGAAGGATATCTTGCCTGCAGTGAGTCAAAAAGTTGGGATGCATCCAAACATGGTGGTACCAGGACCTGGTAATGTAAGGGACAAGATCTTGCCTTTTTGTTTGGGTAAATTTAGTCTGTCTGCCTTCCCTGACTTGCCTGATGAGATATATTCTGGTTTGGGGAGCGTTGTTTTTGTTTTTTTCTTCCTATTTCAAAATCTTTTTGATTGGAAGCTCCCCAGTAATTCTCTGTGTTATTTTCATGGTGACTTTAATGTTCATGTCATTCTATTAAAATGAACAATAGCAGCTGCTTATGTTCAATGGCTGTTCAGGGTAAAGAAGTTATTCCCTTTGGTGAGAAGACAAGAGGGGTTTTGGATGAGGCAGAGCAGTGTGTCTGGCATATGCCAGAATACACCATTCTCACTGGGAACCCAAAGGAGGAGAGGCTAGATGAAAATATCCATCACTGGGTAAACATGGACTGGAAGTATTTACTCAGAAAACAAGTAATAAAAATGGCTTGCCCTCAATTGGAGGATGCACTAAGTGGCCTCTTGAGGCAACAGAATAGAAAGAAATGTTTTAAATGTTGATAGAACACAAAGATTAGGTAGGCCTGGAAGAAAATGTTAGCATTTTCTATGGAGGACAGTGTTGGAATTTAAATTTAAATTTATTTTAAAAATTAGAGATAGAGACTCTAAAAAAAATGTAAGGGAACTGAAAAAGGAAGGGAACAAATTAGGAAGGACAAGACACCCCTCTTTGGCATAGGTAATTGTCCCAACCAATATAACAAAAATTGATTAGACAGCAAAGTATCTAAGGGTTTCAGTGAGACACAACCTGATCAGAGTCTGAAATGTCACACTGTACTAAAGACATGGAGGTCATGGAGGTGTATGAACCTTCCATGAAGGAATGTGTGCATCCTGCTTAACACTTGTAAAACCTCTGACTGTGCTTCAGTGCATGGAGTGTTGCTAGACAGGGAAAGGCTGTAGACAGCTTTTTATTCCTGATGTCCATCATGCAGAGAGCAAGATGTTTTCTGTTCATGACTATTTTTCTTTTCAGTTCTCTGTGTGAGCACTGAATTTGTTTTTTATTCTTATGCGTGTTTGGTTATAAACACAGATTTTTTTGGATAGGTGTGGTTACAGATGTGTGAAGGCTTTATATAAAATGATGTGCAAAGGCAGCTGTGTGAGATTGTGAATGCAAGTCCCCGTTAATGGACACATGGACAATTAAGCACTCTCATCACTGGAGTGCAGAGTAGCCAGTTGCACATTCCTAGCAGCAAATGTGAAATTAAACCCTCTTTGGTTGCAACTTTAGCAATAAGCCAAAAGTATTGACTTTCAGTTCTGCCAGTGCACCCCACCCAGGAGGCCAAAGAAACTTGGTACTGATGTGCTGCAGCCTGATGTGCTGATCCCCCTCCCCTTTTATGCACAAACACCCCCAGTGCAGCCCTGGATACTCCCCCTGCCTCTGTGTGCTCCAGCAGGAGCCTCACTGGCATCAAGGTGGGAGGTGAAGGCACACTGCAGAAAAAGAAAATCAGACACATCCTGTGGGTTTTCCTGAACACTGAAATGTTGTAAGTGCATAAATCCTATTGATTTTCATGATATTTTAGAAAAATGCCACTTCAATCTGTGGACATGTCTTGGGGACAGAAATGGAGAGTACTTAGGAATTATTCACAATGGATAATTGAATGCTTTCTTGTACCTACCACAGCATCCCTCTGACCACTGACTTATCTCACTGAGCTGAGTGGTGGGAGAAGCAAAACACTTAGAAGGAGATAAATGGGCTATATTTGAGCACTGTATGCCTGATAAATTAGCTGTTCATCCAGGCTGCCTTTCATCTCTGTAGGAAGGAAGGGTATTTCAGAGCACTGTGATCTCCCAGCCAGGGAGAAGCCATCCCTGTCCTGCCAGAGGCAGCAGTGCATTATCCCCTTGGGCTACCAGGGCATTTAAACAAAACCATCTCACAATTAGCAATTTGCTGTGTCTTCACCATTGCCTCTAATTTGGGGATGTCAGAGAGTTGCTTCAATGTTGGTTCATGCCCTTTATGTTGCTGCTCACAACTCCCAGCTGTTGCCTCCAACAACTGGTATTGAGGGACTGATTTGCTAAATGTTCCTTAAGCAGTGCATCTTTTTTTAATGGCAGAGATCCCTTTCAATGAAGGGAAATCCAGTCTATAAAACGGAATCCCTCATGTCCTGTATGAGATTTTAAGGGTTCCCAAAATAGCCTTCATATGAATTGCCATCAAGGTTGCAGAAGTTGGGATTGGTATAGTGAAAACCTCATATATGTAGATCAAGAGGTCAGGATGATAATGGCACAAGCTGATTTTACAAGAATACCATCATTCTGGCCATCTCAGGAATCAAGTGATTTTTTTGTGTTTTTCTTCAGCCTTTAGGTCAGAACCAGAAGGCAAGTTTCTGGCTAGTTTGCACAAACCCTGCAATGGGGAATTTGAAGCTGGAGTCTCTGAAAGCTGAGCAGGGATTCACCCTGGTTTAATTCCTCTACAGCTGAGCCATGTGCTCAGGCTCCCCAGTCCAGCTGAGAGAGTGTTGGAGCTTCAGAACTCAGGCTGAGGAGATTTTACATTCAGTGGCATCAAAGAAGCTCAGTTTGCTTGGAAACATAAATCCAAATTCCAATGGCAAATTTTGCTGTCATGGGAGAATAATGTCCTCCTTCAACAGGCAAAGCATGGCAAGGCAAGATAAGGAAATAAAGATTTTTTTTTTCCATGCAGAAAAATCTCTGGAAAAGTTTATTTGGGGAGAATCAAAGTAGATTCTTCTCTAGAAGGTCAAAGTCTTGAGTTACATTTACTTTTTCCTCCTAGACATGACTCAAAGTAAAGAAATGTTTTTTTGAGTAGATGGATTAAAGGCGCTTACCTTAATTTCACTGACGGACAATGGAATTCCAAATGGCATTTATACATGTCTCCTTCAAAAATGTTGGGATTTTTTCTTGTAAGGTATTAGAAAATAATTTGTGATCCAGCTTCAGGGCAATCTAGTCCTTATTGTTTCTTTTTTAAAGGTGTAATGACAACCAGGTTTGAGGAGAAGCAAAGCACACCCGTATGGAATCTCTGTAATTTCATGTAAAATATTCATTGTATATTATTATTGTTATTTTTTAAAAAGCAACTAAGCCTCACAAGGAAAAGAGAAATGTGCCTTTTCCATTAACCTCTGAAATACCCTACACTGATTTTTTTTGCTTTGTTTTTTTTTTTTTATTCTAGCTAACAGCAACTCAAAGAACGAAAGCACAGCCTTGATTCATGGCATGTACTTCCCCAGCTCTCCTTTGAGTGCCTTGGCATCATCTCCCAATTAGTGCTGCTTGGTTAATTGGTGTATCACCACTTTAGACTCTGGAGAACTTGAATTAAGCTTCATGAATTTGACTTCCAAGGACAAGGGCTCTTAAAGGAACAAGAGCAGAGGGACAGCATTGATCAACAGCTCGGACAATTGAGATACAAAAAACGCTGTGCACAGGAATGTCTCAGTGTTTCCTAACACCAGGGAAAACAAGAGTTTTCAAGCTTCATGAGAGGGTGGTCTTTGCTTGAGACGAGGACCAAAGGGATGAACAATCACAGGTTAAAACTGTCAAAATATTTATTTCTTGGTTTTGATTCCAATAAGCCTGTAATTAGGAAATACATTTTTTTTATTGTGAACACCAATTTGATGTGCTATGTAGAGCTGGGAGGTGGCCAGAAGAGAACTCTTTTCTGCTGCCTGTTCCTGGCTGACCCTAATAACCAAAGATGGAAAATAGCCCTACACTGGATACTACTTCAAGGAATGCCCAGGCAAACAGAATTTGCTTTTCCTAGAGAAGAATAAGCTCTCATTTA
>VZTT01064070.1:56769-115273 GCA_013400855.1 Buphagus erythrorhynchus | reverse complement strand
GAAAGTAGAGAGCAGCAATCTTCACCTGACTTTTTCTGAGGTTCTTCACCAATATTTACAGACCAGTAAAGGTCAGCACCATTCTGTGTTATGCAGAGGCAAGAGAGCAAACTCACTTGGTTTTGGAAATGTGAGACATACTGAGAAAAGTTTAAAAAGAAGTTTTCAAATGAGCTTACTCTTTTCCAGCGTTTAAGAGCAACCATCAGCCATTAGCTGTCCCTCCAACTTTTAGTGCATATGATCAAATACTTGAAGGCATTTCTGGAGTGCTCAGAACTATTTCAGTGAAAGAGGTAATTACAGAAACGATGCTGCTTCCAGCCAGCAACTCCCCACAAGATGAGAGCACCAGACAGCCCCTGGCCACAAGTACCAGAAATTTTAAAGAAAATAAAGGGTTCATTTAAAAAAGAGAAAGATCGTAACTTTATAATAACGCTATTATTCAAAGAAAAATACTTCCTTATGAATTTGCAAAACCACTCTAGGCTTCAGGATTTTTTTTCCATCCCCCAATTGCAATTAATTCTAAACCATGAAATAGAGCATACAATAACATCAACTGGTTCCCCAAAGGCTGTCACTTTGCCCTGGTCTACCAACTGGTTTTCAGGATTACACCCTACAGACTCTGAAGGTGCCTGAGACAAAACAGGTTAAATGCTGCCTCCTGGATATTCTCTCTGCTGAAAAATAAACTTTATTTGTTGACACATCACTACTTGTTGCTCATTATTTCAAGGGAGAAGAACTTCTGGTCCATTTATTTTCTTTCAGTTACTCTCAAATAACACATACATTTGTTCCAAATTTAGAAACTGCTGAAGAGCTGACTGGTATTGTGAGTACTATTTTTCTCTATCCAGCTCATTTTATCTGAGTGAAATGCTCTTGGATTTGTGTGTGCAGTGAAAAGCCACCCTCCTGCTGAAAGCTGTCCTGGAGTCCTTCTCTGCAGCAAGCAGAGTTTAAAGGTGGAAAACCTTAAACAGAGTTAAAAGATGGAAAAACTATCTCATTATGATATTTTAGGTTTCTACTGCATAGAAATAGAAGAGCTGCAGTTCAGTCAATCTTAAGGACAGTCTTGATTTCCCAAGAGTTTCAGATATATTTAAATTTTCATGTGCTCTACATCTGGACCAAGACCTTGGCTTGTAATTGTACAGGATTTTGTCAGTAAAGCATCAGAGCTGATACAGCCCTTGCTAGGCTGATTTGGTTTGAAAAAACTCCAGCATCTCAAAGTTTATGGCCATGGAAAATAAATTGTCTGTAAAAACTGGGGTTACTTGTTGGGGTTTTGTTTGTTTTTTTGTTTGTTTGTTTGTTTTAAGGAGAGGCAGGCCAGAAGAGGCTTTACATGAACCTTGTGTCTCCCTAATTCCTGACTGGATGAACTGAACTGGATGAGGCTGAGAACTGTCTCGAAGCTGTAAAGTATTTTCTTCTACATGTGGCACACAGGGAAACTTCTTCATGTCTAGCAATGAGACTGGAAAGATGCCAGAATCAACCCCTTCCTGAGGAGAAAAAAGAATGTTAAGAGTACCCCTCAAACAGCCCTGAAGTGTAGTTTGCTTCATCTACCCTAATATTAGGCAATCTCTTTAAAAGANTTATTATTATTATTATTACTATTACCATCAAATTTCTCACTAGAAGAGGTTTTTCCATTGGCTCCCCTGGAAAATTTGCCATATTATCTGGTGTATTTGCCATATTATTTGGGTTTTTTTTCCTCATGCAGGATAAAAGAAGAAATAATCTTCTACATTGAATTTGCACTTTATTACTAGTAAGAAGCTTATTTTCAGGGATGGGTTAGAGGGGGGAAGGAGTTTACAATGGAAAGAATGACACTTGGGTTCTTTTCTGATAAATAAATGTTTTGTACAGCATGACAGAGCTGTCTGTACCAAAAGGGTCCTTGAGCTTTGCAAGGGAAAAAGGCAAAGTTAATGGTAATAGTAATGGCCCCTATTATCAGCCTGTTTAGAACAGACCAGTGCATTGGGCAATTGATTTTACTCCTAAAGTCCAGATCTGGGTGCAGAGGGACACTGGCACCATTCTAAGCCCAATACTCCAGATTGAAGCAATCTCAGCCCTTGCCTGTAACTCATGTTCTCCAGGCAGAGATCCTCAATTACCCCCTGGAAATAATACTGTCAGGAATGTACCTTAAACATCCCTGTTCTGTGGGGTTTATGCCAGAATCCAGGATCCCAGGAAGATTCTATCTCTCCTCTGGAAGACATAGCCTTGAATCCCCCTCCAAAGGGTCTTCTGTGTCCTTTCTTTCAAGAACCAAGGAGAGACTCATCTTTTCTCTCAGAACACCACTGTGACAGGGTGGCATTCACTTTAGAGTCCTACTCATGGTGTTCAAATCCTCTCCACAGCACCGAGGCTGTAACTTTTTCAGGAGGGAGAAGAGATGAATGTTTAACACTTGGGGAGTTATTGGAAGAAGCAAAAGATTTATGGGACCAGAGAGAACGTGGATGAGCCTGACTCTGACCAGTGGGGTGAGTGTTCCAAGGCTTGCTTGATGTTGTGTTTGAGTATTTTACATTACATTCCACAAAACACAGAAACGATCTTTTGAGCAATGTCAACATCACGGTCTTGCTCTCCCACATAGAGCCCTTAGGTAATAATGTCATGTTTATTCATTCCCACATGTTCACAGAAATCTTTCATTTTTGTACATAATGGCAGAACTCCTACTGGATAAAAGGATGCTGCTGCCCATTCAAGTTAGCTTGAAGCTGGCAATTAGGGCACTGTTCAGAGGAGGAAGGAATTTGAGGGAGTCTCTCTGAGGCAAGGACAAGAACAGAACCTTGGTTTCCAGACTCTGAGTGTCCTCACACCATTCAAGTGGTGGAAGGGTAAGCTGGGTTTGGTCAGGAATTTTATGGCTGCATATATTCTCATGTATGGGACAGAAACACAATTAATAGGACATGTCTCTGTGCCATGTCTGCTGGGCTTTTTCAGATGTCTTGAATGCCCTAGGGCATCTGTCACAGGTTGTTTGTCATCCAGACCTTCATTCACAGAGTGGGTACAGTCTAACTTCCAGCCCACACTGTGTCAAATGTCCTTGCCAGGGAGCAGTTGGATAGAAAATCCACTTCTGCCTTCCCATGGCCACTGACCACCCCACGATCTCAGCCTTGCTGTACTCAGGCAGGAGGAGGGACTTTACAGTAAAACCAGAGCCAGCAGATTTCACTCCAGACAGCAGGAGCTGGATACAGTTCTGATTTCTGTATTCAGCTGAGGAACATAAAAGCCATGAAAATAGAAGTAGCCCCTGATTGTGGTTTTATTAGGCATAATGTCCAATTTTCTTTAAATATTCCAAATATCTGGACATACACATTTTGCTGTAATAGTTCCCTGTAAGGCAGATGTCAGTGGCTCACAGTTTCTGGCTTGGCATCTTCATCACTATACAGATAGATTGATTTTGCCTCTCTCCTCAATAGCTCTACATGAATGAGGCTTAACATGCCAGTGAGGCGAATGATAACACAGGGCTGACACCATATCAAATTACCCCTTACAAAGCTGTAACATATGTCCAATACCTGAGTCTATGTAAGCCCTAAAACATGATACTCTGCTAAGACATGTCCAAGATATAAAGGGGAACTCCTGTATTTAGATACAGCACAGGTCTGAAGGTTTCTTTTTCCTTCTTCTCTCCCTGCTGTTACCACTGACAAAGAAATCAGACTGACATCTCTGCTACTAATGTGTTTAAACAAAGTAACTTGCCTAATAAATGCATTATTTCTGAGTGCAAATAGAAAATAATTCCAAATTATTTGCTCATCAGGGACTATTGAAGTTTGGGGGCTTAATCTTGCCTGACTGTGGAGGGGTTTATGTCTGAGTTAATGTCCAGAAATATTCTTCATAGTCAACAGAGATAAAGAATCTCTTAGAAGGTGTGATTTGTATTAACCTATAATGTTCAATAGTGGCAATATGAATGACACTCTAAAATGCCTCTCTATGCACTGACTACACAGCTTGTACAGGGTCTAGCTCAGTTGTTGACATCTACCACAAAGGCACCCAAAATTGCTGAGATGGGGGATTCATCCCACCTTGGCAGTCTGAGTGACTGCAGATGAAGTGTCTGCTGCTATGAAAAATCTTTGGAAACAGCCAACCAAGTTAACTTCTCATTTTCCTAGTACTACAATGGAGTAACCCTGAATCAGGGAAGAGCTTACTCTACAGACTCCATCTCCTCAGCCCCTATTTCCACCTCAAAAATCTGCACCAACCCAAAGAAAGAAGATGGAGCTCTGGTGCATGGCTGAGGCTCCTAAGTGCTACAGAAACAGCAAATGCTGTTTGCAGAAAACAGCACAGTAGAGACTGTCCCCGTCTCTAAGGTTTTCAAAATGTGCTTAAAAAAGGAGGAAAACAGGTTATGTTAAAGTCATTTATTTGCTATTTGTCGAGACTACTTCTTGCAAATGCCAAGGAAAGGTGGAGAGCTAGGATTATTCATGAAACAGATTAAGGAAAATCCATGTCAGTGAGAGCAGAAACCCAATATCAATATTTGTAGAGGATGGCACCCACTGTCATACATGGCATGGGAAATAGGAAGAGGCAGTGATGCTGGAAAATAACCCAACCTCCACATGGCACTGGGGAGTGCTACATTTCCATCCCAGCCTGGGAGAGAAATTCATCCAGCTCTGGTGTGTGGTCTTTCAAAATCTTCCTTGAACACTGGAGCAGGTGCAGAGGAAAATACCCAATACAAACCAACCAACCAACAAACAAACAAAAACCCAAAACCTAAATGATTTGATGATTGCAGGAAATGCTGTGCAGTGAGCCCCTCAATGAACTCAAGTTCCTTATTTCAATTTATCAGAAAAGTTGAAAGAGGATTTCACCGTAGTGTGTAATTAATTGTTTTTCTTCAGGAAGAACGTGATGCCTGTTTGGGGCAGGAAGCTAGAACAAGGCAATTCCAAAGTGGAAATAAGGCACAGTCTAACTGAGAGGTTGATTAACCATTCCAGTGAACCATGGAAAGATTGATAGATCCCTTCATTTCTCAATGTCTTCAATTAAAGCTGGATGACTTTCTGAAAGAGTTGTTTTAGCCAAACAAAACTTTTTGGAAAATTTAAAGGTTGCATAGTACAGGAGTTGCTGAGGACTTTTCCACTGGGAGGGGAGATTTACATGGTCACTCTGTAGTTTATTATTTCTGTTTACATTCTGTAGAAGAGCTCAAATACAAGAGAGATGCTTGAGATAAGTGCAGAAACAAACAAGCTAAGACTGGGATATCTCCTGAAGATAAATGTAAGCTGATGTGGCTAATTCAGATATGGAGTTTATCTCAAAGAATCTACAATGTGAAACTCTTCTGGAGACTTTTTTATTTAGACACTCTTATAGATCTTATTTGACTACTTAAAAAAGAGAAACCAAAAAACAACTTCAAAAGTTCAGAGTTGCCATAACCAATAACTAACGAATTTGTCTCCTTTCTCTCTGATTTATAAGTTCCCTTAATCATAAACATTCCTCCAGTTTTGCTAGCTGACCCAAATCAAAAGGACAAGTCAAAGATCATTGTTGCACATTTTAAAATGCAAGACTGTCTCCTTCTCAATAAAACATGATGGATTCATGGTCCAGCATAGAATTCACAATCATAAAGGCGGGTGAGAGAGGTTAACCACCACATTGCAAATACCAGGACTTTGATTCATAAATTGAAGAATAAAACATACTTAAAGAAAAAACATCGTTTGCAATTTTGTAAACTATTGACCTCCCTCAAAGCTGGACCTGCCTTTATGCTGCTTGTGAAGAACCTGCTTCCAAAAAGAAACAAAGACTAAATTGGCTGGACTCTGTATGAGGGTACCACAGTCAAGAAGTCAAATCCAGTTGCTTTCTATTTTTTTTCTTTAGACATTACTGTGCACATCAAAGCAGACAGGTCTCTTGATTTATTTAGCAACAGATTTGCCTAGTGCTTCAGGGATCTTGAAGACTCACATTTCTGGCCAAAAAGTACCCCAAACAAACAAAAATCAACTCAGGACTGCAAAAGAAATGTTTTCTGTGTGCTCATTTTTTAGAGAAATATTTATTTTAACTTTATAATTGTCATGATGAGTTGGTAAATTCCCTCCTTTCCCTTTTTGAAAAGCTGGACAATCTAAAGCCAAATGATGTGTGGATAAGAGCAGCTGTCATCTCGCTAGTATTTCTGCTGAAGGAATTTCCTCTGGATTGCAGTATTTATTTTCGTTTTTGCACTTCTCTTTCTGTGGGATAATCCAGTGTGGAGACAGAGTAGCTTGGAAGGAAATGGCAGAAGATCCACTGGCTGCAGAAAGTAACCTGCAAAGAACCCGTAATGGAGATATTTCTGCTTTTGTTGTCTTAGTCTCCTTCTGCAATACAGAAAAATAATTTTTACCCTAATTATATTTGTATCCTTCCTTCTCTTTTCAAGAGATTTCTAGTACTTTATTAGAGAAACTGTTTATGACTGGCCTCTGCCACCTGCAGAGTCCTGAGGTACAGACTGGGACCATTAACTTAATTTTGGATGAGTGTGTGTACAAGGTAAACATATCCAAAAAGGCAACATGGATGCAAGGATCACATACGTGCACACACTGCAATTTCCCATAGCTTAAATGAGGATTCTTTTTATTAAAATAAGAAGTTAATTAATACACGTGGGTATTTGAGGATCAGATTCTGCATACCATTCATATGGACTTGATTTAAAGATCCTGAAATTAATTAAAAGTACTGGTAAAGGAGTCTGTTTCTGGTGGGAACAATGCAGTGATAACTTTCATAGTTAGAGGATGCAGAAAGTTATGACTGGCTTCTCATAAATCAAAAATTAAAATAAAAAGGGATGATTAATGTATTGTGGAGAGTTTGCTTCCATCTAACCTGACTCCCTGGTGTTGGGCTGGCAGTGCTAAACCCAAACCTGAAGGGGGGAAGGGATGCTCCAGGCCCACTTTGCATTTGAGGAGGATGGCGAGATTTCCACTGGCTGAAAACAGCTCATTTTGTCACTTTTCCATCCCAGGATGAACCCATCTCATCCTGTTTGTGCCAAGGAGCAAAAGCAGCTTTGGAGCTGTATAAAACTTGGATAGGTGACCACATAGAAAACTCAGCCACTGAGGGAATAGATCAAGGACCCAAGGGCAAACCCTTGGTAAACACTGGACCACAAGCACTGGGTGTTTTTGTCTTCAATATTGTTTGAGGGCTTCCTGGAAGTTCATTTCAAGGCCAGATTTGCTGTCCTTAGGGACAGTACACCAAGGCCACAGGCTGTGCAAGGAGGTGGGTGGGTGTTGGGGCATTTCAGAAGAGATGCCTGAAGAAGCTTAAGCTTTTGTCTGCAGTTACCCAGCTTTGATGCCTCTGAAACCTTTTGAATGCAGAAGGGAGATGAGCCAAGAGCATTCCCTACAGGCTGTGTGGAACTGGCACTGATTTGTCCTCCTAAACTAAAGCTCAGCTGTCAGGATAAAGAAGAGATGAAAGTTTCTATGGCCCAGCTCCTGCAGCAGATATAAGGTACCATGGGACATTGGTGGGCACTGTGGGTGAGAGGACATCTCATGGTGAGGATCACTCTGTATGCACTCATGACTCAGATTCTTTCATTGCAACCTCATCTCAAGAGGCTAAGTCAACCCAAAGTCTCCAAAACTGACCCAGACTGTTCCCAACAAAATGCAGATTTGGGCCAGTATATTTATGAAACAGCTGAGAAGGCAGCTGAAGCTTTGTGGGGCAGATCCCATTCAGTTCTTGACTTCAGCCTCCAGGGTTATGAAGGAGATGTGTCCATGAGCCAGCTACTGCAGCTGGTGCCTGTTGGTGACTTGAAGACAAGTGATGGAGTCAGGCACCCCAAGAATTCTGGTGGGGCATCTGGGTTAACAAAACAAATATCGAATGGAAAATAAGTTAAATAGATCTTCTAAATAAGATCCCAGTTCAGCTTCCAACAATGTTCCTCCTAGAGATAATTAATAAATGAAATATCCAATGTGGCACCTATAAAGGTTACAAATCAATTTTGCTTTAAGTAGAACTTTGGACTTGTTTAGACTTTTCCTCCACTGGATATTTTCATGTGTTTTGCCTTAAGCAAAGTAAAAAAAATTATTGACTCTTCTAAAAAAAATAGTTCGGATGCAAATTCACTGACCTGTGTTTGTCAGATGAAAGCAAAGTAAATGTGTGTGTCTGTGGGGAAACTCATTGCTGTTGTGCTTGGCCTCCAAATAAAGAAAATCTTTTTTTCAAGTGTTGAATGAGTTTCGGTGCTGCCCACGAGGCTGGCACTTTACACCAGTGTGTGCAGCCCTCTCCTGTTTCAAATTCATCGTATTTTGGACATGGTAAAAAGATTTGGGATTTTTCTCTCAAATATTTTGCTTCTGCTGGGCCTAGGAAAAATATAATTAACAAAGGAATTCTCTGGGTCACTCACGCTTTGCAAAGGCATGATATGTTTTCAACCCTCTCATAACTAAGTGTGCTAATTTTCTGGAAAGGTTTCCCTTATTCTTCTTGTAAGTAGAATGTACTGGTAGCCAAAACAAACACAGAAAGAAGCCAAGGAAAGAATAAGATATATCTATTCATATGAATGATCCAGCAAGGGAAATCTCCCAAAACTACTGTAAATGCTATAAGATTTCAGATGGCAAACTCATCCAAAATTAGTGGTTAACAAAACATTCAGATCTTAATCACCAATTGGGTAAAAAGAACAGCTTACAATAGTAAAAAATAATCCTTCTTTTAGTGGGAAGGATTGTCTTGTGGTTAATGCACTGGCCTTGGAGACTGAGGTTTAGCACTTCTCTCTCCAGAGTGGCCCTATGAGAGTCAACTGACCCTGTTGTACCTTTGTTCTTTATCAGAGGATGGTCCTGCTGCTTCTTTCTTATCCATTTACTTCTCTTAGATTACCACCTTCTTGCATCACAAGCTGTCTGCTATCTTCTATATGGTGTCTTAAACAAGAGGCTTAATCTTGTTTTGAGTTTTCAGAGTGGGTATCTTTTTCCAACTGTATACAGTTGGACTTTTTTTAAAATCAGAAGTAATCTTTACTGAAAGTTTTTGTGTAGGACCCCAAAATTACATACTTGGTAAAAAGTCAGAATGCTGGGAAACAGCTTCCATATTGTAAAAGCATCTCAAAATCTCAGGATCTAGTTAAAGTCCTAGTTCCTCACACATGCAGCCTTGCACAGGAAAGGAGCAGGATTGCCATAACAATCTATATTTTGCAAATTGTGACGTGTTAAATGGCAGCCTTTGGAAAAGTGGTTAGTAAAATATTCAGGATTAGGTATCCATCACAGGGAATACATTCTCCCTATGCAGATGAAATCTGTAAAAATGGCCATTTTGCTCTTCTCAATGTCATTGCTATTTGCAGAGAAGAAAAGAAACAGTAAAACCAGCATGACCTGTACTGCTACTTTTGCATGCAAGGGACCTAAGAATATCCTATTACATGTGAACCATTTGGTTTGAGTAAACAATCTATTGACCAATCCAGTGACCACACACACGTGAAACAGGGACTAACAGGATCTTAGTCTGTTGCATGACAGTGTTTCTGAAAGGAAGCGAGGTCTGCATAAACTCTGGCCATCCATAAAAGACTGCAAATGAGGCAGCATTTCAACAGAAGCATGTGAGCAAGGTTTTCTGAAACAGCCCAAGCTGGGAATGGTGTGTGCTGATGTTTCCCTTTAATAGTTCACCAGCTGGCTGACACCAGACAGAAAATGTCCAGATAGCCACTCCAAGAAAGTTACCTGGGATGGAGCTGCCCTTTCACAAGGACAGCCACCAGCCCTGCTGCCCTGCCTCTATTTCCCCTCAGCTGTCAGTCTGATGCTTAGGAAAATCTGCTGAGCAGTGCAGATTTTATAAACTACTTTGTGAAACAGCTGCAGTGCTGTTTTGCCCTTGACATCCTTCTTATTATTGAAATATACTATAACTTCCATTCACAACCTTGGCTGCTGTTCTTGTAGGTTGTGAACAAATGGCTGCTAAGAGGAAGATATGAAATGTAAATAAACTTTTTACAAGGGCATGAGGTAATTGTGTTAAACTGAAGGAAGGTTGATCTAGATTAGATAAAAGGAAGATTTTTTTTACAATAAGTGTGTAAAACACTGGAAAAGGTTGCCCAGAGAAGCTGTGGATGCCTCATTCCTGAAAGTATTCAAGGTGAGGTTGGATGGGACATAGAGCAGATTGGTCAAATGGGAGGTGTCCCAGCCCACGGTGGGGTGGTTGGACTAGATGAATTTTAAAATGCCCTTTCTGAGTCAAATTGCTCTATATTTCTATGATTCCTAGATGGGATGGATGGGAGAGTAGAGGAGTTACCTTTCAGTCTTAAACCTGGATGTGGAGCAGCCAGGATCCCAAAAGGCATTTGCTGCAAGGGCAATGGTCACAGGTAAGTCACATCTCAAAGAGCCTCTGTCATGGCACAGCCCTGCAACTGGCCCACACCTTGTTTTGTGCTCAGTCTCATGCACCTTCATGCAGACATGCAGCTGCTGGCAGAGCCAGGAGATCCCTGTCTCAGCAGCAGCCAGAGCAGATCATCCAGCCAAAGGCAGGCTCAGGAGGGGCTTCCCAGGGCTGCCAGGACAGCCAGTGGGAGGACACCAGCAAACCTGTCTGCCCTCTGCTAACCTGACCCACCTTTCTCCACCTTGGCTAACCTGCCTGACCTCCCTGCAGTTACCACAAACCTGGGCTTGGCTACATCTCTGTATTTAATTTTTTTTTTCTTTAAAATGCAACAGTTTTTGGTTTTTAAGTGGGGACAGATGAAAGTCGGTGCAGTTCTTGTTTTTCCTTTCTATGAACTGAAGGGATGACAACAGAGTTTCTAGTAAATTATAGCATAGGCAGTCAGTTCCAGAATAGTTTTGAAGTTGGACTTTTTTTTTTTGGAAGGGTACAAAATACATACAGACAAGATTTAATTAAATACTTGTATTTCATAATTTATCTAGCTCAGTATGTCCTTTCCCATGGGTTTGTTTGGACACAAGGAATTTATAGCTGCCAGATATGGAGAGCTCTGTGTGTCCACAAGACAGGTAGAAAACAGGCAGTAGCAATGCTGGCCTGCCCACACTGCCCTTTTCATGGTCTTCACCCCAAGCAGCCACCTCTGAGGATGAGAGTTTAGCTCTCAGACCACCTAGAATCTGGTCTCCTGCTGAGCCTGCCAAGACTGTTATGTTTACCAACTAAAACAAGCCAACATATTTTCGTTATATCTCTTACTACTGTGACTCAGAAATAATCCCATATGGCTGCAGTCTTGCTGCAGCTCTTTATGGGCTGGATCTGCAGCTTGTTGTCAGTGGAGAGGGTCCCAGTGATTTCAGTGGGTTTTGGAGCAGGCCTATATACATGCAAGGTATACACCTAGAAAAAGGTGTATGTGATGTGTTATCTCTGGCCCTGTTAGCAAGGGTGCCCCTGCTGACCACACTTACAGCCCAGCTCTCTGCTCCTCCCCACCTACAGTCCTGTGGTGGTGCTGAGATCTCCTACGAGCACATAGCCACTGGCATGACTGATAGTCAGCCCTTGTGCCTTCCTACATCTGTGTTTGCTGCTTCCCAAAACCTGAGCTAAGAGCAGGACCCAGCTCTTCCCATGGACAAATCACGTTCATACTCATGGCCTGTGCCCATGTCTTTACTGCAGAGATACTGAAATGAGAAACTCATCTCTTTCAAAGTACTCTTCCACTCTTTCCTAGCAATTTATTATTACTTTTCCTAGCAATTTAACACCCATAGATTGCTCTGTAATGACTGCATGAGCCACTCCTGCATTTCTCCAGATCAGCTGAAGAACACTGCAGTTTTTCTGCTAACTGTCCCAGAGATGAATAATAACAGATTTATATTTCCATACGTAGTCTAATGCCTAAATACTTTGTGTATGGACCTCATTCTAAGAATACATTTGTCTGACAGCCTGGAAAATGCCAGTTGTTCTGTGTGTAATGAGAATAAAGGAAGAGTTAGTTCTTGTGATTCCTGTTGATAGGTCAGCATGGGAGAGTTTGCCAATGCTTGTTGGGTACCTCATGGGCTGGTACATTCAATTCTTCATTTCACAGAGGGAAGAGCTGGCAGGGCAGGGAGTCACACAACTCCTCTTCTGTAGAGGTGGTCCCTATGGGAGAAGGTTGGAGATTGTGGCCTGATTGTTGGGGAGAAATCTTGCCCTGTTGTGTGGACAAATAGAGGATTTTGGTCTTTTGTGACTTTTCATGGCCTTCATTACCTATTACCTGTTTCATTATCTTTTACCTCTTCAATTCCTGAAAAATTAATTGCCTGGAAAAGACACAGGACAGGATGGAATTCCTCAAAGAGACTCTCCTCTCAGCCCCTGTGGGAACTGCTGACTGAACACATTCTGTTCTCTCTCCTTCCTGCTCCCAAATATCAACTTTCCTCCTCAACAGATTGTGACTGTGTTTTCACAAAATTTCTTAGCCTCATACTTGTGACTGAAGGATGTCCCATGAATAGAAACAGAGTGAATCATGTTCCCTATAACATGATAGTGAATGTCATCAGGCAAAGGGGGGAAAAATGGTAAGAGGCTTCAGTAGACACAATGGCTGCAATTTGCAAGGGGAAAATGATAAGCAGACCTTTGACTGTGCTGAGATTTTCTCCATTTTGTTTTTGTCCAGGAAAATTTTTAGTATCAGAGCTGTAGATATCATACATAGTTGGGATGGGACATCTATTCCAGATGTTGGACCCTGGTCTTGCATGCTGCAGGAAAGCACCAAATTCCTTCAAATTCTGTTGGCATTAGTGAAAACCAGGGGAACTCTGCACCTTGAGGGGCTGTGAATTAATGACTGGTTCAGGAAATGACATCAGTTTCTCAAAGTCACACATCACAATACTTAACCCTAATGTGCTTTGGTCTGTGAAGATTCTACATGGAATACTTCAGGACAAAAGGCAGAAGTAATTTGGGAATCAAAATTATCAGCTACATCACTTCCCAGGCTGCTGAACTTCCCAAGCTGCCTCATTGGCAGGTTTGTCTGTTGATGCCTGTGTATCACATTCCTGGCTGTGTTTAATCAGAGTGCAGGATACCCCATCCATTAGCCTGCAGCACACAGAACCACTTCCCAGGGAAAGATACTGGTCATAAAATACTAATTTTATTATTGGAATGTACTGGGGGCCAACGTTGCTGGTTAACTGCTGTGGAGGAGAAGACATCCCAGTGAGGTGGATGGGGGGTGTCACACTACCTGTGGCCATGGAGGTCACTGGCAGAAAGAGTCTGTTAGGATAGGAAAGTAGGGAAAAGCAAGGAGAGAAAAGAAGAGAGTAACTTATATCTGTATTCACTTAATTTTTAAAGCTGCTCTTTCCTGTGAGTCTGAGGTTGATCAAAGAGTGGGAGAGCCAAGGGACAGGGATGCCACGGCTGAATTTATAAAATAACTGGGTGTTATACAAGCCTTTTGCTTTGTTGACTTGCTTTTCAGAGGAGCTGTGAACTCCTAACACCTCCTGGAGGTGAACAACTGCTGTCTAAAGCCAAGATCCTTGCATTTTGAAAAAAGTCCTGACTACTTTTCCCCTTTCTTCAGAGAAATATCTAGACTCTGAAATGATCAAAGTTCTGTTCCAATTTGTGTACAGGATTAACCAAAATTTTTCTTGATCAATATTGCAAATAGTGGCTCCACTTTTTGCATTGCATGACTGACAGTGGGCTAGAAACCCTGCAACAAGGCTGCAAGTTTGGAAGGCAGATTACATCTTTTTTGGTTCTTCTTTCTAAGGATTTATTGCAGCTTTAGTGAAAGAACAGCAAAAGCATTGCTTGGAACCTGCTGCAGAGCAATTTATAGCAGCTTATAACCGTAATTCATGGAAGTTTATTATATGACCTGCTTTATGAAAGTTCACTGTTAGTTCAGCATTCAGTGCTCACAGACTTGGCAGAGTTTCCTGCAAGCTGGATGCTGAACATCCGGTGAACTTTGTTTATGAACACAGTATATTGTGGTCAGGAGGCTTTGGAGCCACAGGTCACCACCCAGTTGTGTGCAAGCTTAGAGCCCACTTGCCAGGGGGAATGGAGGCACCCNTCCCCCCCACTGTGCTTGAAACACAGATGAAAAAGAAGAAAATGCAGAAGCTGCTGAGGACTAAGGTGAGGACAGTGTTCTCACACACTGAACCTGTGTCATCACCCCCCTGGAGGAATTCCTCAAAGGTGCTTCTGAGGTCTTGTGAGTAGAAGAGAAAATCATGGCTGGCTGATCCTCAGGCAAAGAAACTGCTAGAAAACTAAGGAGAATTTGAAAGAAAACTCTTCTGCTGTTTAGTCTTCCTCTTTTGTTTGGCTGTGGTTTATGGCATAGTGATTGACTACAGGCTCTTTTCCAAGCTGTTTATTTTGGAATGGTGCTGTCACTGTCATGTCTCAATTACTGTGTATATCTTGTTTTCATCCTAAAGAAGCCAAAAACAAACTGAAAACTTCACAGACCTATAGTTCATATATTCAGCTGTGGATGCACAGAGAGAGCCCCAAACCACTAAGTTTATGTGTAAAATGGACCATTTGCACAAACATTCCTGCTGGGCAAATTGTGTCTGCTCTGCATAAAGAAGTGGTAGGAAGTAAAGTCTGCTCTGCCCCTGCTCTGTGGTGCAGTGCAAGGGTTTGGGGTCCCTGTACCAGATCTGTGTAACACCTCAGGGACAGATCCTTCACTGTGTGATGGCAGTCTGTGTGTCTGAAAGGTGTCAGCAAGATAAACATCTTCTGCATGTGTCTTCCTACCACTGGAAAGTACTGCTGAAGTTGGACAGCCCAAATTAAGAGGCTTATTTATATCCTGATGGGAAGAAATCACTGAGAAGGTGAGCTTAGGAGAACTCAGCTGCTGAGCCACCAGAGATGGGCATCATGTGCAAGGCATCACAGTGAGAGTTTCTCTACTGAACCATCAGTTGAAAGCATTCTTGCTATCAGTGGTGCTTTACTTCTAAACAGGAACTTTGTTCCCTACTTTCATCTTGCTAAGCAGAGGAGCCCAGAGTGTCCAGCAGAAGTTTGTTTAAAATCACTAAAGAGAAAGAGGCATATTTCATTCAGCCTGTTTTAGGGAGGCAGTCCATCCAGTTCTGAAGACAGTAACATGGATCTAACAAATATGGGAGAGGACGTTTGAGAGACTGATGGAATGGCATCCTGAATGTAGGTGGGACAGCCTGGGGTGATGAGGGTGAGCACTGTGTTCAAACTGTAGCAATGTGCTCAATCTCTTTCCAGTTGGAATAAATTAAGAAACTCCAACATTTGCCTTGACTGTGCAGCCAAATCTGCATTTGCATTAACATTAAAGAGCCAAATACATTTTCTGCTGACTGCATGATTCTCCCGAGAAAGTCAGCATTCCCTTGAGCAATGCTGTTGTGAAAAGCCACCACATGAAACTCACTTCTTACAATATCTCAGAGAATTAGTATTGTGCTTCTGACACTGTACCATCAGATGTCTGGGATTGTTATGACTTCTACTCTTACTAGGACTTCTACAAAACTAATTTAATATACTATTAAATCCCTGTGATTAAATTTCTTCTCTTGATGTCCCAATGCAAGTTAAAATAATGAGGAAGACACAAACACATTGTCATATATTAATGCTGCTAATTTTTATAAGGTCAAAACACTTTTGTGGCAAGGCCACCAAAGAGAGCATGTCTCAGTGAAGTTTGAAAATATATGATGGAGGCCACAGTACTGTTCCCCTGTGGGATGTGCAGACGACCTCCTTAAGGCATAAAAGGCATAGTCTGATGAAAAATGAATGCTTTTGCAAGTGGGAATTCAGAGCTCTCAGTTAAGCTCTACCTTGAGTTACCTTCCTGCTATTTCCCTTAAATATAAAGAGGACCGGCAACTGAGAGTGGATATTTACTTAGGTAATTAATTCTTCTCTTATCCCCTGCATTCAGTCTTGAATATAAAATATTTCTAATGGATTCTTAAGGAGTGAAAATGTTGATTTAAAGATACTGTTAATTTACAG
Organism: Buphagus erythrorhynchus; assembly: GCA_013400855.1. Taxonomy (NCBI): domain Eukaryota; kingdom Metazoa; phylum Chordata; class Aves; order Passeriformes; family Sturnidae; genus Buphagus; species Buphagus erythrorhynchus. The sequence continues at coordinate 99,058 of VZTT01064070.1, read as the reverse complement.
GATTGGTTGGGAGGTTCTACTCCAACTTGCACCACAGTTAAGAGGGACCATCATTTCTTCTCTAAAGCATCACCCCTGGCCACACACCTTCAGTGATGTGACCTTGGACACAGCTCTCAACCAAAATGTCCAGGTGGTGGTCCCAGATGAACTTCAGAGTACTTGGCAACTGAGAGGACACTTATTTTTTATATGGATTATTTCCTTTCCATTCTTAGCCCAGTTGATGAGTAGGAAAAGAGTCATGTCCTGGTAAACAAGATACCAAGACAGAGTTGTAAAGCACCACAAAACTGTTGTCTTGTTTGAACAGAACAAAACAGTCCCTCAAACACTTATTTATGAGCTTACTTTAGACTCTTGTGGCATTGAATTATGAAAGGGAGGTGGTTTTTAATCTATTTTCTACAGTTTTGTTCTGATTTGTTTTGGCAATGACAATGACCTTGTTTGTATCAGAACTGGAAAGGGGATAGAAGAGTGAGGTGAGGTTGCTTGGACACATTGAGATGGTTTCAATTATTTCAGCAGAGAAGAAAACATTAATGATTGCTAACAATTACATGTGCCCAGATGTTACACACACACAGACACAAAAGCTATTAATAAAATTATTTCTTGAAGTTACCAAATTGGTCATGTGGTGAAAACTTGGCTGGCTTCCAGTTTTCCATAACTAGGGTAGTCTGAGCTAATTGGGATAAAATGAAAATTATCCTCAAACTTCTGCCAAAAATGTTGAGACTTAAAAAAAAAAAAATCTGTTCAACATTTGTCCCTCCTTATTTTTCGTCTTCTCTTGCCTCTGGATACTGGGCAGGACTTAAATATATATTCATATCCAGACTATCCAGTTATAATTAATGATAAAAAGGATTTTGTGAAAGTTATTAAACCTAGAGCTTCAGAACTTACTGTACCCTTTTAAAATGTTAGAAATCAGACCTCTGTAGGTTATTCTTCCTTCTGTCTTCACCACAATTTTAGGTTTTTCAATCACCCAGTGCTGAGTCACAGGTAGAGTACTAAACTGCATGGATGCTGGCCCAGTAGTCTCTTGTTTTTAAGCAAAAATTATTAACAAGAGAAAAGCAGCAACATTCATCTACCTCAGCATCAGGAAGGGGTAGGTCTGGTGCAAGTTGCTGGATCTGCTGCGTGCCTGCCATGGATCTGTGTTCCTTGCATGAGCTTGAGTTGAGCTCGGGCACATGTGACAGTGCATGTATTGATAAGCATGTGGAGAGTAACCATTTCTCCCAACAGCTGGAATCTGGGTTCCTTGGCTTGCTAGAAGATCTACAGACAACTTGTATTCCACTTAAATCCTGTTTGGGCTTAAGCATCAGCTGAGATGTAGTAACTGTCAGGGTGTGTGCTCCCACTCCATGGCTAATGTGGAAGAATGTAATTTATCTGAAACTCCTTCCACTGTGGGTTAAGCTAGATGGCAATAATTCACATTTGCTGGGTGAGGATAGCCAGCCTCAGCTACCATAACTAAGTTGATTTGCTCCTGAATCACAGGAACGTGCTTCTGTGCCTGTGCCTGCAGTAACAGCAGCATCCTTTGGTCCTAATCTTGTGCTTCAAATGGAAACAGTCCTGTTGAACCTTGAGAATAACCACAGTCTCTTCAGTGCCTGCCATAATCAGAGCTCTCATAATTTTTGAAGAGCTCATGAGTCCTCTCTGGTGCTTTGAGATGAGGCAGGTCTGCATGTGCACGTAGCTACAAAGACCAGAATGGCTTTTACTGTAAATTATTTAATCTCTTTCCTTCCCCAGCAGGTCAGTGCTCCATGACTCACACCAGTCCTGAGGAACACATCTATCTGGCTGAAAGTCTGCAGATTACCCTGAATCCTCTCCAGACATTTTGGGCAAATATACAACACCCTAACAAGTTGTATCTGCACCAGTGCTTCCCTACAACACAACTTCCTGTGCTCAACCAAGATAAACAGTGGAAGAGCATCCTGTTGTGCCATAAGGAGAAGAGGCTTCAGTTCTTGTATTTGTTTTAAAATATTTAGATTTAGCAAATCTCTACAGAAAATAGGAAATGCCTGAGCTACCCAAGCAGCCGCTGCAGTCCCATGCTTGCCAGCAGCCTGGGGCTCAGTCCCTTGATGTCCCTGCAGGCTGTGCAAGGAGGCCACAGACCTTGGGGTCCCTGGTGAGCAAAGACAACACTGGGACTTGGGCAGGAGAGCAAGGCTCACTGTGTGTGAGTCTGCCTGCCAGGCACAGTTGTTTGTGCTCAAGGAGCAATTCAGCAAGGTCTGTGTTTCTCATTGCCTCGCTCCGTGCTGTGTGATCTCACGAGCCCTACGACTCATCAGGTTATTGAATGTGGGTTTATGTTTATGGAGCACTGCAACAACAGTGAGAAACTCGTGCTCAGTGATATCCTTAAAGCTGGACAGCAAATATCCCAGGAGAAAAGCCCAAATCATGGTTCTCTGAGGAGGTTTGGACCAATGAAGGTCACAACAGAATGCACCCAGGAGTCCCCCCTATGGGAACAGCTTGCTGACTGTTCCATACTCAACCACAACAAGTTAAGAAATTAGAAGACAATGGCAAGAGAAATCCCACAGCAAAACCTGGGTTTTAAGATCTCCAGGTCAATCATGACATTCTACTTTGGTGGCTGAGGATGTTATATTGGATGAAAACCAAAATGGCACTTCTTGTTACACATCTGGAGACATCTGCACAGAAAGATGAGGAGTAAAGCATTAATTCATTCATGTCTGTCTTTCCAAGAGAGTGGGGAAAAAAAACAGTATTTGACTTCCTTTGTGAAGAAGAAAGAAAAGACTCATGTTTCAGAAAAGTGTAGCATAAAAAAAACATAGGTGAAAACTCCTTTTAACCACAGTATGACCATGCAGGGGTGGGCACAGCTGTGATCCACTACAGTGACAATATTGCATCCTGCTGGTGCCACAGTGTGTGTGTGTGTGCACATGTTAAAACTACACCACTCAGCCCCTGTAAGCAAATGCTTGCATCTCTAGATAGACAATCAGACACATGGTTGCCTATCCTTGGCTTTCCTGTGGTAATCAGGCTATTGCAACACAGAAGTTTAAAAAAACCTTTGATAGCAAATCCCTGCCTTAGTAAAGGAAGAAAAGGTAGACAATAGGACAAGATACAAACACAGAAACTAGAGACTTTCCAGACTGGTAGCAAAAGGATCATCCCACTTCCATCACAGCAATGTGTGATCTTTGAACAATGAAAAAAAAAAAAAAAAAAAAAAGAAAAAAAAAAATCAACTCCCAAGATTACCATGGAGTAATGATTACCAATGTCATATTAATTATACTTGACACTTTAGAGCCAAATGAAATGACTATTTAATTAAAAGCACAGCATCACCTTAATGAAACAGCCCTCACTTGTCACATCACAGGAGGCTTTATAGCTTCCCTCCCCGCCCTCTATTCTTTCAATCCAAGTTCAAATTCAAGGGAAAGTTTGCTTATGGATTGGGTCCAGATGTGTCTGATGTTTTAACATTTGTTTTCAGCAGTTCCCTCTGCACTATAGATTTGGGCTCTTTCTGAGCATGCTCTTGTTTCCACTGACATTATACTGGGCTATGATGTCAGCCTGAGATTGGAAAGTGGTGCTGGTGTCACTTCCAAATCTTACTGATCTGGAGCATATAAAAAGATTTTGTCCAAACAAATATTAATTCTCTTCTCTGTGGAATTAAAATTTGAACTCTTTATGTCTGCAACTAAACTTGACAAGATACTTTGACTAAGGAAAACTAGCTCAGCTCCTTGGGTTTGCTCTGGATTTAGACCAGCTGATCCAACATACAACCCTACAAAGAGGATCAGAATGGTATCCCAAATGGCATTTAGGTCACTGGAGAGCCTCCATGGGCATCCTAGAATGCTCAGTCTTTCTAGCCATGAGGACAGGAGTCCCAGCTATAACAACTCAGCTTTTATGGGATTCAGCAGTGGTTCCTGACTTCATGTTGATTCATGAATATGTGTGTGGATGGACACAGTTGCATCTCCTTGGTGCAACTGACAAATATCTTTTAAGATGTCTCTTGAATCACATCTCTGGAATCCTTCTAGAGTCCCCTCAGCATGTCATTGAGCACATGTGCCACCAGTGCTGAGGTGTCCTGGGCTCTCTGTCCCTTTCTAGTCATATTTCCTGAGAAACTCTTCTGTAGTCACACATTTAAAAACCACCCTTTTCTTGACACGCTCCCTTCATCCAGGAGAATCTAAAAAAACAGCAAAGATAATTTCTCCAAATTATTATTTGTGTCATGTTGCTGCTCCTTTCCCTCATTTTACAGCATAACCCACTTGTGGGCTCATGTTTGCTGTGTTAGTTGTAAATATTTTGGGGAGATGGCTGTCTTTGTTTGTACTGCACCAACCACTGCAGGTATTCTTGTGCTGGGCACTGCACTGGGCAGTGACACCAGAGTAATAATCCAACTACAATTTGATAAGCAGGACAATTATTCATTAAAGAAAAGCTGTTTGAAATGTGTTTCCAGTTATCTTCCCAAACACTCTGTGACCATTCTATTCCATTACTACAACACTAGCTCTATCACACTGTGTTTGAGCTCATCCCTCCAAAGCAGGTTGTGATGAAATTCTCCTCACTACTATAGTGCTCTTGTAACTTAGCTGTTGAATATAATGTCAAAGCACCAAAGCTTTTCATCTTCTGACACTCTGGAACAAGCAAAGGCAGAAGATATGTGGAGCTGTTGCTGAAATGGATCTGTCTGAAAGTAAGAGGAGAAAACTGGGGACAGGTTTCTGAGGGGCAGAGGTTCCCTCACACAGGCCCTTAGCTCCTTATTCCAGGGAACAAGGAGCTCCTTTTTCCAGAGGTATTTACTATCAGTGTTTTCCATTGAATATTTATGATAACACAATGGCAGTGGGAAACCTGAGCCCTGTCTGAGGTTGGGAGAGGGGAAGAACCTTCACAGCATGTAGTTGTGAACTGCAAACTGACATGCATGAGTCTGGTTTCCCTGTTTTCCTTCGGAGCCAGTGGCAGGATACATGCTCTGCCAAAGACAGTTCAAAGAGATGGTGCAGCAGGAAGAGAGAATTTGTGTCACACACACTTATCAGAGCCTGGAGCTTACATGGCTTTGGGTAACTTCAGTGGAAAGAAGTGGGATGCATCCTCCAGTAAATTTGGTCCATGGGAACACAGCTTATAGGACTGGAAGTGCTCCAGCAGAGAGTTCAGCTCCAGTTGACCAAGCAGCCTTATATAATGTCAGCCATAAATGTATCAAATCCCTGTAAATGTTCCATTGCTTTTGTTTTTTCCTGGTTGCTCCTTGTAGGGACTCCATTTAGGAGTATTTTAACTTGTAGCCTCAATTTGCTCATACCTGAAGCATCATTCACCACTTCCTACTTTGCTGCCATGTTATATTAAATAGCTAAGATGTCAGCTTTTCCTCCACTAACTCAGTGTTTTCTGCTTTGAGTTACAGCTGAGACATGGCTGCAAATTCAAGAAAGGTTTAGGATCTATGGTTTACTAGATAGTGTATGAGCTTTTCTTGTTTTGAGAACATTTTTGGAAGCACCGGCTCTATTCATTGATGGTAGGTTGTGATGTACTTCAGCCTTGTTTTTAGTATAGACACTGCTTTTGGCACTCTATAGAATTTTCCTGGCCCACCAAGATTTACAGAACTCAGTATTAGTGAGTTCTGTAAGGGCATCTCCTTAATCAAATGTATGTACAAACAGGATACTGTTGTGTTCATTGTTTTCCCCATGAACTCAGAAATGTCTGATTTTCCTCTAGTGGTCTGGATGAGCTCTTGTCTGGCAGTTCTCATGTTTTAACTTCTTTAAATTTTTGACCTAAAAGTCATGTCACTGTAGCACAATTGCAATTGCAATTACAATTCCTCATTTTGATGGAAGGAAGTGAGTCATTAACAGGCAGCTTTCAAAAGTTTCTAGAGTTTGACCCAAGCCAGCAACAGACACTGTCCTCTCCTCAGTGGACTGTATCTCAAGAGATACTGATATAATTAGTAAACATCCTGGAATTTAACATTTGGGTCACACTATCTCAATATTTATTGTTTTGTTTTGTTTTTAATGGCCTTTTAGAAGAAAACAAAGGCATTGGTAACTACATGATGTAGCCCAGAGACCTCAACAAGAGTGAAACTAGATGTCTGAAAAGGCCTACAGAAATCTGAATTTGGGAGGCATGTGAAGAAAATCATGATAGGCAGTGCAGTACCCTGATGTTGCTATAGAATTGTGGGGGTCAAGCCCAGACCAAATGAACCTCAGGCAAGGTTCTGCCTTAGCCCCTGGATCTTTGATGGCACACTAACTCCCTCCTGAGATGATGCTGACCCTGCTAGAGCTGCCTGATTCCTCACCTGGTCACTAGGGGACACTTTGCAATATGACACATTGCAATGACAATCCTTGCAGTGCTCAGAGGTCCAGGACAGTGATTTTGAGGTATGAGGCCTCATCACACAGGTCAAGGAAAAGCTTGGCAAGGCAACCTACAACTATGGAAAACAAACCTCTTTTTTTGAAATTAATGTCCTACAACACTTGAGGTATACAGGCATATAATAATTTTCTAAAAATATGAATTCAGATGCCGTTTAAACACATTGGAGGGAGAGTTTATCTGGATCCAGGTTACTGGAAAGGCATATTTTTAGCTTGAGATGATGAAACCTTGGTGTAGAGCTAGCTGGTTAAATTTTCTTTGTATAAGAGTAAGACCTCCTGTGCTACAGACCTCATTATAAAATTCTTAGATTCAGATATTGTGTGTTGAAACTGATGATCAATTTGCAGTTCAATCTGTGCTGCAGACTTGGCTCTGCATCCATGACTGGAAGTTGAGTTGTTGAGTATGGGACAGTTGAATACATACAAGTGTGATTCCTTTAATTTTATCAAAACCTGTCTCAGAGGAAGTATCATTACACCTTTAATGCTCAACTTTGAAGGAGAAAAGTTAAATGAAAAATACATTCATATTCACAGCTGGTAGCCAGCTTTTCTTCTGAAGCATGACAGCTTCTATTTTTGTAGTGTTAAAGGCAACTTTCCCACTAGGTTTCTGGGCTAGGCTAAAAGATGTGTAAAACTGACTGAAGGAAGATCTCTTATAACCTTCTAAAGTATTGACAAATAGACTTAATCTTTTGGCCTGAATTAGAAGGGGAGGGGAGAACACCAAAAATTTCAAGAGTTTGAATATTTTCTGCATCTAGAGTGGAGCTCAGTGGTCTTCTCTGCTTATCTTTGCTGTTCCATGCATTCATAACAATTGCAGCTCCACCTGGACCACTAAATGCACAGGTATCTTCATGTGCCCAGATAACATGCTTGTTAATACCACAGCAGTGCTGACCAGAGTGCAAAAACTGTGCCAAGAATCCTATCTGACAGCAATAATTATCAAAAACTGGCTGTATGCTGTGGTTTTGTTTTACACAGTTGTCTTTTCCCTCATAATGATCACACACTTAGAAACTCCTTAGATTTTTTGAATGCTCCAGTTTTTTATCTAATACAATAAATATTCTTCTAATTATTTAAAGAAAAAAAAATCCCACATTGCCCAAGTGAACTGCAATTTTCTTTGTCTTCACTAGCAGGCTGTAAAGGGGCATTCAGCATGAGCACTGGAGTGACCAAGGGATCAGTAAAATCATTAAGCTCCCCTCAAAGTTTTTGTCATAAGCAGAGACACTACAGTTGAAAACTGTTCAGTACTTTGTTTTGGAGGTGTTCAAAACACCGTGTGATAGGCTAAAAAAAAGACAATTTCTGTCAAAGAGACTGTTAGGTCAGAATCAGGCAGCCATGAACCATGGAACTCAGAAAAAAATTAAATTTTGTGGCTGCTCTGTCACTCTAACTGTGGTAGGACAGTAATCTAATCTCCATCCTAGAAAAAAGGTCTTCCTTTGGAGCAGTTTTCCCAGGCAGCCTGAGCTGAGCCCCTGCTGTCATTGCCCTGTCCCACAAAGCCACTTCTCCTTGAGCTCAGCATGGCCTAATGCTTCTCTGTCATTAAGGGAATTTTCAACGGAATGAAATTGTTCACGTTAATCCTGAAGGCTCCCCACAGCTCCCACTCACTGTATTTATCATACTTGGCTCCTATCCTCAGATATGAGGCTCTTCATAGCAGCCATTTAGGGCAGGTTGGGGAGCCCTTCCTGCAGGACAGAGCCCCGTGGCAAAGGCATCCTCAGTGCAGCATCTGCACAGCCAAATTTGTGATTTACCAACATATTGGTCTGCCTCATAACCCACAGATACCTTCTGTGGCTGGTGGAGACTCTGTAGGATGGGGAAACCCTCTCCCCACAAGGCAGATAATTCCCTGGGCAAAGACTCCTGGTGGTGATGAGTTTTGTATCTATGAGTTCTGGCGGCACATTTTTCTTTTAATATGGATCTGAGATGAGACAGCTGGTCAGAGACCTAATCTGACCTGTTGGAAAGTCATTTCCCAACAGTGAACCATTAAATGGTTTCATTGCACAGGGCTGAGGAACTGGCCAGCAGAGGAGGGTGACCAGAGGTGATAGGAGCTCACCCTAGACAGATTTTTATGCCACAAAGCAAATTGTGACAGCTCATTTCAAAGATGACAGTGTAGGAAATGCACTGCTGCTCTTAAGTATTTTGAAGAAAGCACTATGTCTGTGCAATGAATTTTGGTAAAAAAAGAGACAAGGGAAAACCAAGAAAAGCATGGAAGCAATCTCTTGGATAAAAGGCAAAGTTCCTTACATGGGAAATATGTGAAAGACTAAAAAAAGAAAAAATCATCACAGTAAAATATCTGTGGGGCTGGATTCCCTAGGCATCTCTCTGTGCTCTCTCAGGACCTCCTGATTCCTCGAATGCTTTATTTCTTAAATTCAGAAAATATGTACGTACCAGCATATCATTCTAATTAGCATGAATTTACATAATTCCATGTTACCAACTACAGGGGCATTCAGAAAAAAAACCCCCACAGTTTTAATTTCTGGAATTTAGGGCCTGTTTCCCATTTGTAATGTGGATGCTTCCTATCATCTGGCAGTGTAAGAGCATTGACAAGGAACATGTAATTCACAGCATCAGGCTGCAAAATATCACCTGGGAGGAGGGAACAGTGCTTTTTGTTTATAAACAAAAAACTGCACTGCCCCAGTATCTGTAAACCCCTGGGGTTTATAGAGCCTGCAGTCATGGGGCTGTGGCTGTGGCCAGTGCAGTGGAAACAAAGCACACTGGAAATGAAGCAATCCTATTGTTCCCTTCTCTCTCCTGGTCTCTCTTACACCAGTGCACGGGGTCTATCACCCTTGGCTTTGGGCAGACACTCTCTGAATTTTTTCATTTCCTTCACCACTTATCTAAAGCGGCTCACTGAGATAATTTTCCGTGTCAGCAGCTAATCTGATCTGAGATCATGTTACTAAACTTTCTACACAAATCTGCTCTTTTTTTCCACAGCCTTCTTCAACGACCTCAAACCCTCTGGCTGTTACCAATGCCTACACCTGAAAGATGCAATTCATTATTGCCCAACATTTTATACCAGGAGTCACAGATCTGCTCCTTTGAGCCTTGTTCTCTGTCCAGGGACAAAATGGAGCTGTGGGCCCTCTTTACCTCCTGGTTACACAAAGGATTAAATCATTATATTTAGCAGACAGAGGCTCCTCTCTGGTGCTGAACACCCCAGGTCTAATCTTATTTACCATTTATGTGTTGAAAGAGCTTGAATGATTTCAGAACAACTGCTCTTGAGTTAAATTGGTCAAGCTGAAAACGGTGTCAGGCCCCTGTTGATTTATTTATTCACTGCATCAGGAGTCATCTCAGTTCTTGACTCAGCCAAACGAAATACTGCCTGATCTGCACAGCCAAAAAATAGTTACAGACTGAAAGGATTTTTGCATTCAGATATGTTACCTGACCTGATTTATGCTCCCATTTTTTCTTTCTACTTGTTAGACACAAGTGTATTGCTGTTCCCCCAAACCTAGACCTTGTAGATAAATTATCCTTAATCTCATCCAATTTCTTTCTTTCTGCAGTGCAGACATCCCTTCAGACAGCAAATCCTTCCTGATCTACCAAGGCTTCTCCACTGAGTTCAGTAATTCACATTCCTCTTTTTCCACTAGGAACTCGAACTTTCACTTAAATTAATGGTATTATGAAAAGCCCTTGCTTTCTTTAAAATGTTTGTATTAAAACTTCTTTTGAAAACATTTAGCACATTTTTTAATGTTGTCTGAAAATTAATACTAATTAATAATTTTATTTTAATACTTAAAAATTAAAAATAATACTGAAAATTAATACTTGCAGGTTTTGTTGTGTTCGGGGTTTTTTTGTTATTTTTTTTTAACTGATATCTGTCTGGAAAACATTTATTTTGCTCAATATTTTCTCAAGGATATCTCCTGCTTCACAATTCACATGCAATGTCAAAATGAAGTAAAACCTTTGTTATGAAAACTCCTGAAGTCTGAAGTTTCAGCCAAAGTCCAGGTCAAAGTTTTATAATTTGACCTCAGCTCTGCAAATACAACTCTCATTAGGGGGATTTTAACTGTTTGTTGTAGTTTGTAGGTGCCTTCAGATGGGCTTTCTGTGAGTTTAACCTGGAATAGGTTTTTTGCATTATTTTGCTACAGTTAACAGTTTGCCTCTACCATGCCAATGTGTTTGTTCCCCAAAAGAAAAGCATAATTTAGCTGTACTCTTATTTCCATGGGAAAAATGTGATCCTATGTTCTAGTTCTATCATACCTGCCACTGGGCTGTATCCTTCTATACCAGAGCAATGTCAGGATTCACAGCCTCAAGGATCACCATTCAAATATGGTGTGATACTCCAAGAAATCCATCAGTTTAAACTCTGTGCCTGTTTTTTTCCAGTCTGATTTTTCGTTTTTGACACAAGGGATCTGAAATCCTGAACTGCTGGTGGTGGTCACCTCTCTTTCAGCAAGATGAGCATCCATCACCTCTTTTCAGGGCTGTTCTGCAGAGCCAAGGAATCCCAGAACTTCTGCTCACAGATAAGCACATTTTTTCACCTCTGCAGTGCTTTATGACTCCCAGGGTGTCAGTAATAGTGATATATAGGTAACAAACAGGCTGCACCAGCAGCTCTTTCCCCACACTCCAGACCAGGTCCTGCTCTGTCCTGATTTTATTTGGCCTTATGGTAGGTTCTGTGATCTTTCAGCAAACCTGCCTTTCCCTCATGGTCCTGCCATTAAACTTCTGCATAGATTTGTACATGGCACTGCCAGATAGTTTATGGCTTGATGTTGTTGTGCAGAGATATTTTGCCATTGTAACATGGTAATTTCAGGACAAAAGCCAGTGAAAATGACATCCCAAGTCCTGTCCTCTGTTTAGATGCCCTTTGGCCTCATCACTAAGGCCATGTTTTATGAAGTTTGAAAGATTTTTTTGGGTTTTGAGGAGATGATGAAAGGTTAAAAAAAACCCAAACTCAAATGTTGCATTCACTCAGATTAATACAAGAAAAATCTTCACCAAAAAAAAAAAATTCACCCCTCTTTCTCCATCATGCCCAACCTATTTGAGGGCTCCTCTTGGGTATTTAACACAGAGTCTGCTCTGCTCTGAGCCTACCTCACTCCTGGTGAGGTCTGTTGTCTCACTGAGAAGTGCTTCCTGTTGTTCTGTTATCCCACAGGGAAGTCGTTCCTGGTTTCTCTAGCTGAAGCCACTTTTTCATTTTTTAATATCTGAATATGCAAAGAGAGGGAGACCCAGCTGATTCCTCATGCACTTTCAGGTGGATGAGGTCACTACTACACTGGCTGTCAGCCTTTCTCCAGCTGAACAAATACTTTATTTATTTGTTTTATCACAGTGAATGATCTCCAAAGCCAGAAGCCTCATACACCTGGGCTGGGAAGAGTGCATATCATGCTTAAATGTGCAGTAAGGTGGACCCAAATAAAGTACCTTCTAAATCCTACACCCATTGATAGGAAAGTTTCTACCCCAAGACTTCTGAGTCCTGCTTAGTTCCTGGGAGAGCTGGAGTGTAGTTACTTTGCTGGCTTGGTCAGCAAATGTTTCTTGGCTTCCTGCTGACAGACTTGAGCAGGTAAGTCCCCTCCAGCTGCTGGGAAGAATGCCAGCTCAGGAAATAAATTATGGAGGAGACTTGGGGGAGTTGTTTCTACCTGGACAGAAAGCAAAACTGCTGCTGGTGCATCACACTGTTGGTTGTAGGATGGAGAATGCCTTTTTTCTTCTCCAGTGAGAAACACCTTGGGGTCCCATTAGTGCTCCTTGTAGACTGTGGTGCAGGCTGGGGTCACCTGCTAACAGGGAATCATGCAGCACTTCAGCTGGTTCTGGGTGCCTAGTGACACACAGGCAAAGGGAACAATCAGGAGTCATCCTCATCATTATTTTATAACAACAAAACCCCCATGGTATAATAGCATATGAGTACCTGTATCCCCATCCTTATCCATCCCTATTTAGATCTATATCTATGTCTTGCACTGGCACAGACCCATGTCACCCGAGCCCTGGTGACCTCGTTGGCTCTGTCCACAGCCTGTGTCCTCCCCAGTTGCTGTGGGGGTGGCTTTTGGCACTTTCCTTCAGGTTCAGGGAGCAGCCCACCTTTTGCACACCTTAGATGTGGGGCAGGGAGTGAGAGGGGTGATGACACAGCCAGGATTGCAGCTCCACATCCCTGTGGAGCACTGGTTCCACCCTTGCAGGGACATCCCCAGGCTCAGCAAACACAAAAACCTGTGTCCTCAGGATCTAGAGGCACACACAGAAGTTGTGCTCCCAGTATGAAATTGGAAGAGCTGCATCAGGCCAGAGCACCTCTGACCAAAACAGCTCAGCAGTTGTTGATTTAGATGGGTCCATGGTGTGGTGGTGCTGTGTGTATGTAATGCAGTCATTTCTTCTCTGGGATGTGCTGCAGAGACCAAAGGTTATTGTCTGCTTTGGAAGTATATTTCTTTATTTGAACTGCAGGCAGCAAAACAGACTGGTTGTTGGAGTTTACAAAAGGCTGTCATGGCTCTGCTATGTCATTTTTAAATAAACACGTTTTAGTCATTAAGTACACACTCTTAAAGCCTCAGTAAGAAGAACATCAGAATTATTAGTCAAGCTTTAATTCATCTGGTATGAGTTACAGCTGAACTAAAGCATGTGGCAAATAAGAGGAGTTATTTTCCAAGGACAATTTATCTGTGATAACCTCTAACACAGAAGGAGCCCAAACTCCAAACCCGCTCTCTCTACACGTTTTGGTTTTGCTTCTCGTGCTGCTATTATTTATTATATATTATTATATATTATATATATAGCTTAAGAGAGGACCAGGGGATGTAACTGATCTCTCAAGGTTCCTCTGAGCCCTCCATTTCCATGATTAAATGAGCCTGTGAATTGTTACAGACGTCATCACACAAACGAATGTTTTATTAAGCACCAGTAAATTGCTACAATAGCAAACCAAAGCTGTGTTTGTACAATATTTCACCAATCACAGACAGCAAGGAGTATCTTTTATATGTGGGCATATTCATTCCTCCACTACCCCCATATCCCTGTGGTTTCTTGTTTCATTTGCTTTGTAGGGTATGTGAACAGGTCCTGCCTCTCTGAAAGAATACCTTTTCCAACTTGGCTGTTAATTGATGTGGTTTGCTGGTNCAGCAAACACAAAAACCTGTGTCCTCAGGACCTAGAGGCACACACAGAAGTTGTGCTCCCAGTATGAAATTGGAAGATCTGCATCAGGCCAGAGCACCTCTGACCAAAACAGCTCAGCAGTTGTTGATTTAGATGAGTCCATGGTGTGGTGGTGCTGTGTATATGTAATGCAGTCATTTCTTCTCTGGGATATGCTGCAGAGACCAAAGGTTATTGTCTGCTTTGGAAGGCAATTTCTTTATTTGAACTGCAAAACAGACTGGTTGTTGGAGTTTACAAAAGGCTGTCATGGCTCTGCTATGTCATTTTTAAATAAACACGTTTTAGTCATTAAGTACACACTCTTAAAGCCTCAGTAAGAAGAACATCAGAATTATTAGTCAAGCTTTAATTCATCTGGTATGAGTTACAGCTGAACTAAAGCATGTAGCAAATAAGAGGAGTTATTTTCCAAGGACAATTTATCTGTGATAACCTCTAACACAGAAGGAGCCCAAACTCCAAACCCGCTCTCTCTACACGTTTTGGTTTTGCTTCTCGTGCTGCTATTATTTATTATATATTATTATATATTATATATATAGCTTAAGAGAGGACCAGGGGATGTAACTGATCTCTCAAGGTTCCTCTGAGCCCTCCATTTCCATGATTAAATGAGCCTGTGAATTGTTACAGACGTCATCACACAAACGAATGTTTTATTAAGCACCAGTAAATTGCTACAATAGCAAACCAAAGCTGTGTTTGTACAATATTTCACCAATCACAGACAGCAAGGAGTATCTTTTATATGTGGGCATATTCATTCCTCCACTACCCCCATATCCCTGTGGTTTCTTGTTTCATTTGCTTTGTAGGGTATGTGAACAGGTCCTGCCTCTCTGAAAGAATACCTTTTCCAAACTTGGCTGTTAATTGATGTGGTTGGCTGGTGAGCTCCTCTGCTGTGCCCAGCTCTGAACCCACCTATGCAGGCCACAAAGAATTGAGTGGGAGTCAAAGAGGAGAAGTATTGAGTAGATAGTGCATGTGGTGGAATATATTTCATGCCTCTGAAAGTAATGACATTAATTTAATTAAAAATCCACACTGGTCGCTACGATTTATAGGCCAACATGACTAATATTGTTATGCTTATGTAAGCAGAGAAATTAATTAAAACTTTGAAGCTTTCTCGTTGGCAATAATGAAAGCTTATTTTACACTGGTGAGAGATTAAGGAAACTTTCTTGGTGGGCTTTTTTACAGAAAGGCAAAGAAACCCTCCCTGCCCCACTTTCACAAGCAGGGAGTGTTTAATTAAAAACAGGAGAGAAAGTGGGAAAATGAAAGAAGCAAGAAATAGTTTTGTTAATGCATTAGCTTTGTAGAAAGGGCCTGGGAGTAGCCAGGAGGATTTTGACACTGGCTCTGTTGGTGTGAGAGAGAAATGGGAGCATCATTTGTTACAGGAACTGGGGTGATGGGATGCTGAGGGAGGGACTGGGGCAGGGGAGCCCTGGTGTGGGGGTGAGCTCCCTGTGGCAGAGTGACAAGACACTGTAGAAATTGAATTGAACAGGATCTCTCCCCTCCTCATTTCAGGAAAGGGATGCTGCAGTCAGGTCCTTCTGCTCAGAGCTCTCAGCCTTCACTCTTTTCCTTTAGTTCTCATGTCTGCTGTTACCTTTCTGAATAGCATGGAGGCATCACTGGGAGCTAGATAGACATAGAAGATTTTTTCACAGAGTGAAATGTTTCTATCTGGAAAAAAAATTCATCTAGTGCTGCAAAAAATATATGCCAATTTAATTGTAGTTATAGTTATATATATATATATATGTATATAGACATACATATTTTGGTCTCTAAACCTTCCTGAGGAGGGCAAGTGCAGAGGGAGCTACTGAGTTCTTCTCCCTAGGATCCAGTAACAGGATGCATGGGAATGGTTCAAAGCTGCACCAGGGAGGTTCAGACTGAACATTAGAAAAACTTTCTTTACCATGGTGCTGGTCAAACACTGGAACAGGCTTTCCAGAGAGGCAGTCAATGCCCCAGCACTGTCAGCAATTGGAGCATTTAGAGACTGCCCTTAATAAAATTATTTAAATTTTGATCAGCCCTGAACTGGTTAGTGGGGCTAGATGGTCATTGTAAGTGCTTTCCAAATGAAAGAATTGTGTTCTATTCCACATGCACATCATGCAGGGTAAAGCTGTTGGTGTGGGCTCCTCTGAACCCAGATTTCCTCACTAAAGCAACTGGAGTCACTACAGAGTTATTTGTACATATATACATATATAACATGAAAGCCCTGTGAATGCTCTGGCTCATGACAAGGACAGGTCCAGGCTCCCCAGCTGCCTCAGCCAAGAATGGAGTAAATGGTGAGGGCTTAACTGTGCCAAGCTGAACACATCTGGAACCTGAGCTCCCATGTGGGGTGGGGGATTACATGAGGGGATTGATATTATTTGTGTGTAAGGTGTGGAAGCAAATTCCAGCAGTAGAACAGCTGAAATCACAGAATTTTGTAGCTCTGGATTTTGCTGAGGACTCTCTTCTGCTGTAATTTTCCCTTTTGACACAATCATACATAAAACTCAGCAAAAAAGAAAATAAAACAATTCCCTTCACTTCTAACTAGATCAGCAAGGTCAACATAAGTGCATTGTATATTCAAAGAGCAAAAATGGAACTCCTGGAGCTGTTTGTGCCTCAAGTTGTTATCTGAATCTTCCCAATCTGAATGCCTTGCTGGAAACCCAGCAGCTAACTGTGCCTTTACACGGGTGTCCCACATTCCACTGGAAGGAGAGAGGTTCATGCTGGCTGGTCCAGCCAAGGTTGTTGAGGAAAGCTCCAACACAACCAAGAGAATTTTAGGGTCTGCAAGTCCAAAGGGTAAATGGGAAAAAAATATTATTCAGCATTCATTAAAGAATCAAGCTCTCTATCAAGCAGTGCTGTGCCCTGACCACTTCCCCCTCCACTGGCCAGATGTGCTCCCCAACATCAGGCCAATAGAAGCTACTGCTTTTCCTCAGAACTAGATATACCTAACATTCAGATGCCTCCTGTGAGCTGTTCTTTGCCCTCAGGCTGCCCTGACAGTGTTAATTCCCCATGATGGCAGGTGAGATGAGCCTTTTTTTGGGTTTTTAGCAGAGTGTGATCACAGTGCAGCACTCACCATCAGGTCCAAGATCTCACATGCATGTCTTCCTTCAAAATATTAGAACAGTCATCCCAGCTGCCAAAAGAATCAGAAAACATTAAATCTGGGTAATATTTAGGCTATGGAGGAGAGTTTGTCTGCCCAGGTAGAGCTGGCATCCCCCACTTTCATCATCTCTTTACACTCTTGGGATGGCATTGGTGATCCTTCTGGGTCTGTTCCAACTCAGACTATTCTGCAATTCTGTGTAATGACCAGGGGCATGATTCTCCTGAAGACTTTGATGTCTTCTAATAGGAATCAGAATTTCCTCAAAGTAGAGAAGGTTTTTTGGAAGAGAGTCAGTGTGTCAATCAAAGCAACTGTGGGAAGGAGGTGCATCCCCTTCAACAGACATGAGGGCAGCAGAGCTAAAGGAAAGGAGAGCTGAACATCTCAGTGTGTCCTGAAAGACTGTAAGGAAAGACTATGTTCTCCACCTAAACAAATAGCCTAAAGCACAAATAGAAGTTTTGTTGTGCCAAAAAAAAGTTACCCACTGATTATCATTTATAGAATACACACATAAAAGAGACCAGTCAAAACATTTGCCTTTGCATAGAAGGCCCCAGCAAAACATCATCCTGTTGTATAATTTCTTCTTTTACCTATTTCAGAGTCTCTCCATTTTGGTTATTTCTTTTGCAGTAAAGACCAGAGCTGCTGCCTTCCCCTCCACATCACCAGTTTTAGGAGAGTGATGAGAGCCATAGCTCCTATTTGATTGACAAGTGCTATACTAATTATTTCCTTTAACTGGTTGTATTAAGTACTGGCCCTCTACTCCTGAGAAATTAAGACAATTAAACTCTGCAACTGTTAGGCAAAAAATTTGCAGTGACAACTGAGTGACCATGGCTTTCCTGTCCACCCAGAGAACAAAGTCTCCAGGCACAGCAGGTGAGCAGCAAACACTAATGAAGCAGCCAATACACAGAGGAGTCCTTCCCTTGCACACTCCATCAAACTCTCACCAAAATATTCCTGCTGGACCACAGGGCAGTGCCAGGCTGGTGGCTTCTGGAGGAAACACTAGAGAGTGGTGTGAGCATACTTGTTTTTCTTCAGGGAGCTCTGTTTCAAACAACGTGTTCAGGTTTTCTGGATTGTGGCATTTTAAACAAAAATTTGTTTGGGGCTTACCATTGCCACAAAATGCTGTTTTTACTTTCAGAAATTCAGAAACAATTTTTTTTTGTATTTAGGACTTTTTTTGTGTGTATGTTTGTGTGTTTTTATGTTCCTGAGATGACATTCTGGTTTGGGATTATTGTTATTGTTTTAATATTTTGATTATTATTTCCATTCCATACAGAATGTAATTTAGATATGTTGACATCTCTAGCAGAGAAAATATGTTTTTCCAAACAGCTGGGAGTGCTTTTATTACAGATGGGTCTCAACCAGCTCTTGAAAGCTGTTCCAGTGTAAACCTGAACTCTCTGCCTGGCTCCCAACTTTTGTGATGTACAACATTTAAAACGTGGATCTCCCCCCCTCCACCCTGAAACAATGTGAGTATGTTTTGTTGAAGAATTGAATAATTTTTTACTGAATCATGGACATGGAGTAAAAAGAAAATCACGACCAGAAATTTTATGATCTACATGCATTTTTAAGACACAGACAGTAGATGGGTAGAGATGAAAAAGTTTTGGTTCAAAATGGTTTATAACAAAATAGGCCTGTCAGAAAGCTGATTGTTGTCAGGGGCTTTTGCAGTACCAGTGAGAAAAGAAAGTTTTACAGAGATTTTTGGAGCTTGGTACATTCTTCATTACACAGCATCTTCTTGATTTCAGCCACTGTTTAAGCCAGGTCTTCAGGAAAGCAGAAGTACATCCTCCAAAACATTATAGGCTAATGTAAAATTTAATTTAATTCTCAGTTTAATGCCAAGAGAGGGGCAAACAATAGAGGATTTTCTGCTCCTTATTTTCTTGTTATTTATGAAAAAGCAGCTGCAGAACGATGCCAAGCAGCTCCTGCCTCTTGTGCTGCTCAGAGCTGTTACTGAAGGAGGAGAGGTTGCACCAGGTGCAGCCAAATATCAGCTCTGGCAGGCAGCAGAAGGGATTCCATGTGCCAGGGCTGCCCACAGGACAGTCCCTACGGCTGTGATAGCACAGCTCCTGCTGCCCAGCATCCTTGTCAGCACCACACACTCTCCAAGCAAGGGTGGGCACAAAGAAACCTCCCCAACATCCAACTTTTGCTCCCAACATTTGTTGTGGTGTCAGTGAGGACTTTGAGGTTAGCTGCCTGTTTATTTGTTTTCAATCCTGGGGTGCTGTGTGATCTGTTTTAAGCCTGGAGATGGAGAAAAATGCAGCTCTGTCTTCAACAGTTTGTGTGAGTGGCAGTGACTGATGGCTTTTGGAAGCACACCCCAGGGGCCATGAGATGAGTGTAGATTGTGTCTGGGTATTGGTTAGCAGCATTTGTACCGAGCTGGTTTCCATTATTCCACATGTCAGGAAGAACATTTGCGCTTCCAGGCCACTAGATGATGATGGTACTGTAATTACAGCTGCATCTGAATTAACATTCCCACATGAATAAAACATTAGCATGATTATTCTTAGCTTTTTAACCAGTGGTCTGTGGTCTCATCTCATTATAGCTACTTTCTTAACCAAACCAAACCACACACTCTAACAAATGAAGAAGAGAAATAAACACAGATTATCACTTCACCTTTTTCCCATTTAAGACTTGGAGTTGGTTAAATAATAATGAAGTATCTCTGAAAACCAACATGTTGGCAGAATTGTGTCCATAATAGGATATCTGTGAGCTTTAAGCCTTAGCTTCATGTCCATAAAGGTTTGATACACTTACAACTGAAGACTGCAAATTGCAAATGCTGGATGTGTAATTATGTCTTTTTCTACACGGGAAAACAATTTGCACATTCAAATCTTAGTATTTTACATTTAAACAAATTCTTTGGGCCACAGGTAAAATGTTTTCATAGGAGTTTGGAGTCCTAAAGGGTACAAAGCCAAGTCAAGGCCCCCGTTGTGATGTGCTTGAGATGCAGGAATTGCCTTTGCCATGAGCTGGACTAGCCCCCACAGAGCCTCAGGTGTGTCTGCACTGGAGCCAAAGGTGTGACACCAGCTCAGAGGTAGCTTTCCATGCTGTGCTCTTGCTATAATCTTGCCTTCTCAGCAGCATCAGTAGAGGGAAGAAGGGCATTTTTTGGTTTGTGGGTTAATGACTCTCACACAAGTTGAACTGTCTGTTGCTGTGATTTTAGACTTGGTAAAAATAGAGATACAAAAGAAGTTACCATTCCTGGCTCCCTGGGAAACCCTGCAGTGTCACCACCATCTCCTTCTCTTGATTACTTTTTTAAATATTTAGCTTGTCTGTTTTTCCTGGCCCTCTCTAAATCCCTTTTCATCAATAATAACTTTTGAATCCTCTTGCCTGCTTCAGCCAATGCTTGACATATTTGTAAAGGACTTGAAGATACCAAGGCCTTAGAAATTTCCTTAAAAATTTTGCTTCTGTAGAGAAGAGCCTCATCATCTTCTTATCAGAGGAGAAGTTGGTAGCAGGAACACAATTTTAGGACACATCAGGGAATCCTCACCTGACAGAGAAGGAAAGGCTGGAATTGCTCAGAGCTCACATTTTTTTACTTGCACTGCATATGATAAATAGACTAAGGAAACCATGTTCTGCTGTTCATGAAACTCCTCTGGCAATTTGGGAAATCCAGGTATGCCTCACACTTCAGCCTGATACCTTTATGCAGCGTGTTGAGAACAGGGGGCTCTGCCTCTGTCAGGATCTTCCATCGAGTTTCTGTGAGGACTGAACTGTAGGCAGTGCAGGCTGTGAAATCTGCTCCTGATGATGGGTTACAAGTTAGCAGCCTGAACCCAAGCTTGACTGACAATAAAAGTAATTGTAGGTAGCTACTCATTTCCATTCCAGCTATTGCAGGGATAATCTTCCAGGGGATGTGTGGTTGTGGCCACGCTTTGCTGGTTTTGCTTCTTCTTGAAAGCTGAATGCTGAGCTGATCTGGCAATTGTGTGAGTAAAGTAAAACTAGAATTTCTTTTTATAGCAGTCTCAAGCTAGACCCACATACCAGGATAGGAACAGCAAGTTCCAGCAGCTTGTCAGATTTTACCAGGAGGGGAGGGCACCACTGAGCCTGTCTTCAAGGATTCTGCTGTTCCCAGCATTAGCCACTTGAGTCTAGCTTAGCAAAGGCATCTTCAAGTACATGAAGAGACAGGTTTAAGAGCAGATGGGCCAAGCTGAGCCCAGATGTCATCAGTCCGTGGGCAACTTAAAAATTTGATCTCAGAAATATTCTCTATTACAATTAAACCCGGTAATTCCTGGCTTCCCATTCCATTGAGGGAAAAGTCTAACCCTTGCAGAGGCTGAAAATATTAATTATAGAGGTTCTGTTGGGAGGATGACAGCTTTGGTCACACAAGAGCTTTCTTCCATAGTAGCTGTTCCTGGTTTGGATTTTTTTTTTTTAACCAACTACATTTAACAAACAACAGCAGAAAAAACCCTCATTTAAAAAAAAAAAAGCTGGATTAACCTCCTGAGAAACTGGCAGAAGAATCTGCCTTTGCCCTCCCTTAAATTATATGTTGTGCTCCCCTGCTGGTACAATAAAATAAAATGAAAAAGAATCTTCTCAATTTTTCTTTCACCAGTGTGTTAGGATATTGTCAGGTCAGCCCTGGTGGTGGGGTAGCACATGACTAATAGCTGTGGTTTTTAATTAAATGTTATCAGAAGAGGATGATAGATTAGCACCACTACCCCCTACATTTCCCAGAACATTTCAAAATTACTTTTTGAAAAATGGACTTAAAAAGAAGAAAGAAGGGGGAAGCATGAAACAATNTGTCTGTCAGAGAAGGAAAAGCTTCTTTATTTGTTACAGTTCAACCCAGGGCAGGCTGGCTTGTACCTGGCTGGGATTTCTGCAGCAGAGCTGGACCTCACCTTCACAGGTCTCTGTTACTGCAGGCATTTCTAAAGAGGAAATGTAGGCATTTGGATATTTAGAGCTGTAACACCTGAAAATCATGAAACATGGGATACTGAGTGAGCATTTCTACTGCCTAGAAGTGTACTGGGAGTAGGTAGGGTAATATCTGAACCAAAGGAAAGGAAAAAAAAATATATTTTAATCCAGAAGTAGCTCATAATTGAAGGCTACCATTTTGTCCCTACATGAAATAAGAGATCAGAGTCTGAAATTTTTCTTTAGGCAGTCACCAAGATCAAATAATTTCAGTGCAGGTGGCAGGATCCCTGTTTTCTGTGGAAAGATGATCGGTCCTTTCTCCTCTGCTCACCTTCTTGTTACAACTATTAGTTATAGCACTCAGGCAGTGAAGATAGGAGAACACAATCTCTGGACACACCTTTCCTCAAAAAACAGCTTAAGAACATTTTCATCAGGAAAATAAAGGCCATTAAAGTAACCAACCCCTTTCAGAGGATTGGGTTTGGATTGTTCTTCTCAGAATAGGATCTTAAACTCTTCTTTAGCTTCATTTTAGGTCCCTGAGTGCAATTCTGGATGTGCCCAAAATGAACAAGTGGTGGGGAATAGGGATGCAATCTACAAATAAAATGAGCACATAATTAACTTTTTATCATCATTGTTATTTTTATTAGTCAAGGTTTTGGCCCCCAGAAGCTGGGGCATTTGTAATGAAAAAGACGCAAATAGCTCGTAAGTCAGGCAAAAATATGAGGCACTGGAAACCTGGGCTAGTGCCCAGATAGATGATTATTTTTTAGAAGAAATTAATTTATATTTCTCCCTTTCAACCAAAAAGGTGTGTCAGTGCTTAGTGACAGGAAAAAAAACCTATCTTTATCCTTATCTTTTTTTTTCTGCTGCATATATGTTTTTTTCTGAGTTTCTTCCATCTTTGGATGTGGCATGCACATCCCACATAACACAGATACAATTTCAAAGCAATGGTAATGGCTATTAACGTTAAAATGCTGATTTCCCAGTTGCCTTGTTGAAACAAAGACTGAGCTGCAGCACACATGCCAATAAAATCCCACTTTACATATAGTGGTAGGTGAAAATATGATAGAGGTTCTTTTTTCTGCCAGCTGTGTAATTTCTGCCCAAGGAAACTCAAGTGAGGTGCAGCTCTCCTACAGATGCTGATTAATTCTTAGGTCCATTTAGAGCGTGCTATTGCATGAAAACAGAAGAACCTGTGGGAGTTGGTATTTCCTTGATTTTTTTTTTTCTCCTGGACCTGCACTGAGCACATATTGAGTGCATCAAAATGCCACTTCAGGAGTGAATAAAAGGAAAAAGCTGCTACATTGCTGGAAAAGAGCCTGCGTCAGAGTTTACCTACTTTGCATTAAGGATGGTGACACAAACAGAGGGGCCTTGTGCTCCTGTCAGGGTGCCCTGTGGCCAGTGACAGAAACATGGGCAGTTCTAAATTAAAAGAACATTTCTGTATTAATTTATCACTCTGCTATACACAGGGCTAAGTATTTTCCAGAAGCTACTGAGCCTCAGAGAGCTGACGGAGCTTAAACCGTTGTGAAAGAAATACAGTTGCTTTCCTGATGTGATGTATTTGGCCTCATGAAAGGGCATTTTGTTTAGGCAGTGCACAGAAATCTTAGAAAGTGCCTACGGACACAGATACGGTCCCTGGGGCAAAGCAGCAAACCTGAGCAGAGAAAGCATCATAAATCATAGGGCTTAATGTGCAGCTCATAAATCCAGTGTTTGCAGGGAGCTCTGATAAGGCAGGATGATGTTGGAGCACTTTTACTCCACATAACAGAGCATGTGGCATTTGCATCCACGCTGCAGTGAAGTGAGCTGAGATTTGCATCTCATTTTTCACTCCTCTGTGCTATGGGTGGGGCAGATTCTGATCATGACTACAGGGGGTGTAAATAAGAGAAAGGTCCCTGGTTTCACAAGACTGACTCCAAATGTAAATCCTCATATCTGGGATGGGGAATAGACTGAATTATATTCACTTACATGAGATAATCATATCAACCTGTGAATCTGTAAGTCAAACATCTGTGCTTGTTACTCACAGTAATTTGTATGTATACATATGAATGTTTATTTGATATTTGCATACCAGATATTTGCATATTTTGAAGGCAATATGTGAGACACACCAATCAGCTTTCATGTGCCTTGGTCTGTCTGAGTTGTTACTAAAGGATAACTGGATGCTGCTTAGATAACAAGGCTGATAGCCAAGGAAACACAGGTTTTTCCCAAGCAGCCTGTGTATAACTCCTCAGGAATTAGGTGCCCTTCCTAATGGCAACATTTGCAATACTTTTGAGGTTTGGGTCTTTCAGGTAAAGTGAACATCCTACTCTAATATTCGAAATAAATCTTCCTAGATATCTTCTTTCCCTCAAAGTTTTAACCCGCAGAGAAAGGAAATGAAAGGAGAGACCATAATTATTGCATTTCCTGCAATCTGAGGAAAATTTTAATGAAAAATCTATCTGTTGAAGTTAAGGTACATCCGTGGGATCCACTAAAGGAAAATAAGTTGCATTGTGCTCTCCTTAAGTGGCAAACCCCCAGGTTTTTCTTGACTCCCAGCATTCCTGATGGTGATTCAGAGTGCTCTGTGATCTGTATCAGCCCTGTGGATGACACAGAATCACAGAAGGTTTTGGGTTGGAAGAGACCTTAAAGACCATCTAGTTCCAGTCTCCCTGCCCTGGGCAGGGATGTCACCTCCTAGATTAGGTTGCTCAGAGCCCCATCCAACCCTGAACACTTCCAGGGATGGGACATGCACAAACTGGAAGAAAACTCACGTACCTCTCAGACTTTGTACTTACATCAATGTAAGTCAATAGATTTTGACCCCAGGGACTGGTTGTGGGAAAAATATTCTAGCTGGCATGGTGCAGGCTAGACAAGTAATCAAATATCCTACCTTCTTCATTCTTTCTTCCTGCTTGAGCATTGGCAGAATTATTAAATAATCCCTCTAAATTAAATTTCTCTTTCATTTTGTGAACATCATATGGATATCTGTGCTTTCAGGGCATAACTGGAAGAGTGGTTATGGAGCTGATTCATTTTCCTCATCCATTTTAACTTGATAACCACAAAAAGCAGTAGATGCTTTCTATTTTTCCAGTACAACAAGCAGTAGCATATGTTTACTGCACAATAATTTATTCTAACAGAGGAAGATGATATTTCCCTAATGACGCATGCTTCTGAGAAAAAAATGAAGCTTTTCTCCCTTTACATCTTTTCTTTTTCTCATCTCTTTTGGATGAGAAATCATTGCTTTCTTTTATCTGTCTCAGATGGATCCAACAAAGTTACTATAAAGGCTCCAACTCTCTGTGTTCTCAATGAGCCCAGCAGTGACCTCTTCTCCTTATAGCATCCAGTGTTTCACTTGTACTTTTTAATTTATCTACTGCAGCAAGCTGTTATGTAAAGTTTTGTGGTTTAGGTGGGGGTCTTAATCTGCACAGTTGGCTTCCTTTAAAGAGAAGTTACTCCAAAGTGTGGCTCTAGCTGCCTGCCACACAGTACTCCATACAGAAGTGGAAGCTACATCACAAATCTGGAAATGTATGTTGTTCTGTATTGCTTCTTTCCTGTGTCTGGAAGCTTCTTTCCTAATTTTGAAAGGGTCTGGTTTTTTCCTTTGTTGTTGTTGTTGTTGTTGTTGTTGTTGTTGTTGTTGTTGTTGTTGTTGCTTTGTAGAGTTTGGTTTGGTTTTGTTTTGTTTTTTTTTTGTTTTTTAAGGAAGAAACAAATCTTTGAATCCCTGGAGCTCTTGCTTGGCCCTGGTTGCTGAATGGTCCTGACAAAATCATTGGAGGACCAATATATGGAAAAACCCTTTGATCTCATATTCCTCATTTTAAAAGGAAGGATGCTTGTTAGCATATTGTCTGAATGCAAAAGTTCTGACCAAATTCTTGAAGCGCTCTAGCAAATAGTTGTACTAGTAGAATGCCACTCGTTGGGTGGCAGTTTGCAGGGAGCTGCAGCATGTCAGATGTCAGCTGTGCTTTGGTGAGCTGAGCTTCATTCTGGAATATTATATCCTCATGAAATCAAAGACATTACAAATGAAAAAAAACCCTGTAAACAGCAAAAACCTGAGGCCAGTCTGCACCCCTCATCTGTGGAGAAGCCTCTTCTCCTTGAGTGGAAGAGTTATTTGCATCTCTGTGTCAAGATTTTCATCCTGAGAAGTAGAGACACCAAAGGAAGGACATGGACACAGTGGTGGGGCTGCAGATACAGCCAGCCAATCTCTGTCTCATGTCCTTGTTTTTTATTGTGTTGGACCCTCACTGAGAGGGTACTGTACCTGCTGCCTGCTCTGCTGCCTGCTGGCTCCCAGCATTGCTGCTGTCTCATTTGCTCTAGGAATCACCCACTAACACCCCTCTCCTCCCTACAGGAGATCATGAGCAGGTTGTTCCACTCCACAGCATGCACAAGGTATCCAAAGTATCCATCCTACTTCCTTTGTCTCCCCTTCTTGTTCCCAACACTGGGAGCAATGCCTTAACTTAGGTGTAGTTTCTGGACCAGGTTTCTTTACACTGTTGCAGTCATAAACTTTAAATCTCTTTGGGCTATTCTGTCTTTTTTTAGGAGAAACGCTTCTCCAACACAATAAAGCAACATCTGTGAAATAGATTTCAGTCTTCTCCAGGGTCTCTTTCATTTCTTCCCAAAGTTCTCCATTATGGTGTTGTTTCTTTTGGGCTCCCCTCCTCCTGGGAATCATTTGAGATACAGAGGCATCTCCTTTCTCTTCCAAAAGCTCTTAAAAGTTTAAATCATTGTTTGTTGCTGGGAAGCAATATTTGCTTTTTTTTGTTCAATGAGGGGCCATCACCAAATTCAGGTTGCTGGCATCTCAGAGTATTAGAAATCATTGTGAAGGCCTTTTTGGCAATGCCAGGTACAGAATGCAGCAGCCCCACCATACGGTGGGGACAAGGCTGTTTATTAGCGCCCTCAGCTCAAGGTGGTGGTCCAGGCAATGCATCACACAGGCCAGAGCTGTCCTTAAGCTTGAAATACATAAGGGAAATGCCAAGAAATGTAATGGGAAGGAGAATGATGCACTGGAGAGCTCACAGTGATTATCTGAAGGAGGTGCCTTATGTGCAGCCTGTGTGACTCTTCCAGGCTGGTGGCATCCACTGACTCCTGGTCCACACAGCCCTTCCCAGTGCAAACCTCCATGACAGGTCCTGGATCCCTCCTGGAGTTCTGACAAGCTGCATTTTGAGTATCAGGCTTTATTTATTTTGGGGATTTCCTTCTCTTTCTCTCCCCTTGCTTGCAGAGGTGCTAAGTATTAAAATAACAGTGAGGAAGGGGAGAATTCACATCTTGGCATTTCTCAGTGAAAGACTGCCAGACATTTAATAAACTGTTTTATGCTGAAAACATTTGAAGAATGACTCTGCAAACAGTGATAATACTTACTCATTAAGCTTTCAAACAGCCTGGCCTGACAGCCTTAACCTTTGCACCGTGCAAGTGAAAACATAAGGCACAAGTAAAACCCCTTCCTGCAGTAACTCCAGTGGGCTGAGGAGTGGATTACCCCAGGTATGAATTTACCCCCTGGCATTTGGTTCATTTCTAACAGCAAGTCATCATGGCTTGGTTTGAGCCCCAGTGCCTGATATAAGACTCCCAATAGAGTTAATTACTCAGCTCTTTACAATAATCCATCGCCCAGTCAACCCACAAAACATTTCGTCACAGTAGCAGCCTGAATGTTCAGTTAGGGGACCAATTAATCAAGCTGGCATTAAAAAAAATATAAAACCACATTTTATAATAGTGTAAAACATCAATGCATGAATTTGAGTTGCATTTGGCATACACAGACATGCACACACAGTATCTCTACAGCTTGATTTATTACATTTAAAACTGAATGGCTTTGGAAATCAACTTTATTAGCCTTCATTATTTTAAAACATAAAATAAAATGAAAGCATTACTTAATAATGGCTTTTAAATTCTAGATAAAGATGCCCAAAGGGAAAATATAGAAACCCTGGTGCATTGTATATTGTTCATTTTTTTTTTGAGTGGACTAGTTCAGTGATTTGGAAAAAGAAATGATGTGAATTAAGGAGTGTGTAAAGAGATGAAGTTGTAGGTATTTACACTTGTCCTGTGTGTGTGGGAATGAATGGAAGATTCCTTTTTCCCCAGCGTGTTTTGGATCAGAAAACATAAATAGGTGGCATCTGTCTCATTTACCAACAGCACTCACAACTAAAAGAGAAACTGAATGAGAAGTTGTCTTCTAAGAGACAAGATCAAATCCCTTCTTTATTTGCAGCTGTTTCTCTATCCAGAGTTATACTGGGGGGAGGGGAAGCAGAGGGTGGAAAGGGATAGATTAGAAATTAATGGAACAGAGATAAAAGTGTTGCACCACTGAGAAACTCTGCCACAAGCCGTTCCCAGAGGCAGGTAATGGGATCCCTCTCCACCTGTGCAAGGGGGAGGCCAACAGCAGAGATTTGCTGGAGGTTTGTAGCAGAGAGGTGGGCAGCATTTCACTTTTTCACTTCCAAGGAGGTGATACACAGGGGCAGCAACCAGTGGAGGTCACCAGGTCTGGAGCAGTGTGTGACACTCACAGAAAGGTCTTGCCCTGGCAGTGAGCATGGCCTGGGGGCTGAGGTGCCAAGGTGGCTGCTGGCCATACACTGCAGCTCTTGCCTTTGTCCTCTGCCTGTGGTGGCTTCCTCCACTGGAGGCGAGGAATCTGCTGTGGCTGGGAGCTGCTCAGCTTAGTACCTATCTTAGCAGAGATATTAGGCTAGGGAGTGACTTTCCCCAGAAAGCTTCACTGCATTTTTCTGGGTTATTGATTAGAAACAAAAAGAAGCAAAACATTTTCAATTATTCAATTATTATTTCAATTATTATTTAAATTTAAAACTTTAAACATACACACATAGAGATATAAACATAAATATATACATGTATATATATTTGCCTAGAAAAACATCATTATGTATGCTTCCACAGGAAAGTTTTAACCACTCACAGGTCTTAAGGTACCCTTACTTTTGAGATCTGCAGCAGATAACTCACAACCAATGCTGAGGGGGCTTGGCTCAGGAGCAAACTCAGAGGCAATGCAAGGCAGCTTGACAGGGTTTGGTGCTGACAGAGACATTGCAGCCAGAGGCAGGTATACAGCCATGGAAATATTAAAAATCAAATGGTGGTCATGGATTTGCTGATGGAATTCACATTAGCAGCATCAATCTACCCCTGTAAGAGCTCTCTACATTTGAAGGATCTTGAAAGGCAGAAATGGGGAGTTCTCTGGAAGACCTGCTGAAGTGTATTTTTCAGAAGCAGCATTTGAAGAGGCTCACCTGCTTTTGCCTCAGCAAGCTCCAAGGGCTGACCTCTGCAGGAGAGTCTGGACTTTTGGTCAAGAACAATGCCTGCTTTATTCTGTCTGTTGAATCCTGTTGGAGTTACTAATGATTGCAAGATGGAACATGGCTCTG
The DNA here is from genome assembly GCA_013400855.1 of Buphagus erythrorhynchus. Classification (NCBI taxonomy): domain Eukaryota; kingdom Metazoa; phylum Chordata; class Aves; order Passeriformes; family Sturnidae; genus Buphagus; species Buphagus erythrorhynchus. Next base: position 69,512 of record VZTT01064070.1, on the reverse strand, counting down.
GGTGCTGGCAAACCAGGACCTCAGTGAAACCCAAACTCTGCCTTCCTCAAGTGTGTACAGGAGGCAGCTTCCCTGTGTGCCACTGTGATTTAACCCTGAGAAAGATCTCTGTCTGCTGCCTTCAGTTCCACTAAGCCTCCCTCCTTTTGCCTCAGGTTCAACATCTCAAACTGTGGATATTTTTTTTCTGGGGGGGAAGGGGAGGGTTCTTCCTCTCCTACTAGATTTCTTCTTTGATTTTTTTGTTCAGTGGGTTTATTTATTTTGTTTTTGGTTTGCTAGTTGTTTTTTTTTTTTTAATTTTTTGAGAAGGCAGAATCACAGGATCTCATCTGTACTCTCTTGTGCTAAGACATTAATCTGCATTGCATAATGTTTCAGAGCAAACAGTGCTGGAGTGAATGTAAGCTCTCCCCATCCATACTTAACTCACTTAGCTCCTCTCAGCAAACAGAGGTGACATTTTTGTGCACAGCAGGCACAAAAGAAATAAAAGGGTTCATTCTGGGAGGGTTTTTGTGTTTGCAAAGTTCCCCTACTATTTCATAAAATGAAGACAAGTCCAGTTGGGCTTCAAAAGCCAAGCAATATGCCAAATGGATGCCAAGGGGCAGCATCAGTCCCTCTGGGATGGGGTCAAAGGATGGACACAAAGGGATTTAAGGGAAATTGGAGCAAATAAACTTTCCAGATAGGATTTATTAAAAATATTCTGCCTTTACTTTAATCCTGCTGTTTAATTTTCATCCTAACTCTCTTCCCAGTATTTGTACTACTATGCTGACTGGTGCTGCTTCAGCTCCAGTGATAGCTGGGCAAAGTCATCTGACATTATAACTGGTCTGATGGGTTCACAGTGCTGGGAACTGCCTTTCCAGGCCACTCCAGGTGTGGTTCTGGGTGGCATCACCTTACCCTAAGGAGACACTCTTTCCCAGCTAAAGTGACTCCTCTCCAAGGAAAAGGCTCTTGGTGCTCCATAGCTGGGAAAGGGTCTCGGCTCCAGGAACAGTGCAGGGCCATGAGGAGACACAAAGCTGGCTGGGAAGGAAAGGGAAAAGGCAAGTCTGACATCTGTGGACAGTCACTCCACCCAAATAGTATCCCTCCCATAAGAGCAGGAGCAGCAGGCTCAGCTCTGCAAGTCTCCTATTCCATTTTTATCCTTTTCTTTTCTCACCTTCTTTTGAGAGGGTCACAGGAAAGGATCTTGGCATCCATGGTTTGACAACACTCAGCTTTGTGTATAGAGCTAAGAAATCTTCAGGATGTCCTGCTGAACACAGGATATCTGGGCTTGCTGGGAGTGGCCCTGGGATCTCAGCCTCTCACTTGTTTAGCCTTAACTTGTCTCCAGCACCTGCTCTGAAAGCACAACCAAAGTTGCCAAAGCTGGCCTTTGATAATGCTGTTGGCAGCACAGGCCATGGAAAACTTGTCCAAGCACAGGTGATGGTCATGTGAGGCTGAGTGCAAGCAGAGGAGTGTTCATGGGATTGCAGGTGGCTCTGCACAAGCTGTTTGGCCTCCAGCTCCCTTGGAAAAAATCCTTGTCTTCTCTGAGGGCTCTGCTCTGCCTCTGTAACCCCAAAGAGCTGAAATTCATTCCTCCTGAATCCTGAAAAAGCTCAAGCCCATGAAATGAGTTGAAATTAGACTCTGTCTGCAAAACACAGCGCCAGACATGAATTCTCTTAAAGTTTGGTGTATTCAATGCTGGGAATTTCCTTCCACCCATGCCAGAGGTAACGGGATTAGCTGTGAAGCCCTGATCCCACTCCCTAACCTTCCCAGAGCTCAGGGCAGCCTGGGCTCCTGCTCTGAGCTTCAGGCCTCTGCAGCTGGAAGTGTTTAAATAGGAACGTCCATCACTCAGTGTGAATAAAAGTGAAAGTGGGCCTTTTAAAAGAGAGCGATGACTTGATCAAAATGCTGCTTTGTCATATCTGTTTCATAAAAATTTGCCCCCTCCAGGCCAATCCAGCTTGATGTCAATGGTGAACGCCAACCACAGCCTTGTCTCGGTGAGCGCCACACAAAGCCTTAATTTCACAGCCTTCAAACAACAGTGAAAAATCACCAGGAACTTTCTCCTCGGATCTGGGATCTCCCTAGCAACCGCAGGCCAAGCATACTGTAATTCAATTTATGCCTTGAACTCCTTCAGGAGCCTCTTCTTTAAAATCTGTCACAGTCAACGTGCCTTGGGAAACTATTATAAGCGCCTGAACCTTTGACCAGCAGAGAAAGTAAAGCGCTGGTATAAATCTCGTAAGCATGTTTGGTCTGTTTTCATGTTGGGCGCATGGTACATTTAACATTCATCCCGCAGCCTCCACCTCTTTTCTGCTTGGGAAATGCACCCTGCATCTGTCATACTGTCTGCTCTGAAACCGGGCCCAGCACCCCTGAAAGGAGGCGAGGGGGAAATGCCTCCGCTCAGCCAGAAGAATTGCTTTATGTGGAAATGCACTGACATGGCCCTGGGCTCGTTGGGAGACCGGGGTGTCATGGGAAAGATAAGCAGGAGTGACCTGGCAGGTTTGTGAATGTCTCAATCGGGGACTGAAGTGGGTTTAACAAAAGAGTGAAAGCTTAGCAGGAAAACACAAATGATAATGAACTGCTCGCTGTGTTTAAATAGCCATCCCCAAATAGCTCTGCAGTGAACATTGTCAAGTTACTTGAGTCAAAGTGAGGTTTATAGGCCCGTAATTTTGGGGGTTATTTGTTCATGAGCCCTCTGTGAGCGTCTTGAAAAAATTACTGCTTTCGCTGACAAATGCCATTTTTAAATTAACCATATGATACGATATGTTATAAATAGGATCCTTTTCTCTCTGTTAGCTCTGTGTCTTACGTGTGGTCAAAAAAAGAAGGGATGAGCTTTTAATGAGTAATGCTTGACGGGAAACATGCTGGCATTGAAATCTAGGGGCAGATTTAGGCTAGCATCAGTTGATGGGGGATACACCCAGGGACAAGAGGGAATCTGCTCCCTTCGGGGTGCTGAGAGCCTCCATGCAGAGCACCTAACAAGAAATGGCTGCTAAAGATAATTTTCAAGTAATTACTTGAACATATTCCATATTCCAACTCAATCCGAGTATTTTATCCCAGGAGCCCCACCCCATCACCCTGTATCAGCTGGGATTAGCAAGTCTGTGTACTGAGAGAGTATTTTCCAGAAGGATCAAAATTAGACATCACTTTTCCACCCTCCTCTCTCACTTGGCTGTGGAACTGCATCCTAAATAAAATGTTGTAGCAGGGTAACTCCAGGACACCTATGCAGTGGTTATTATGGATGGCTGGTCCAGGTTGAAATTGCTGCTTTCAGAGCATCAGGGAGTGGCTCCTAAGGAAGATTCTGTGCTCAGCCCATGCAGCCTCTGCTCACAGAGTGGCTTCAGCTCCAGCAGTGTTGGAGACACAGAGCAGCAGCCAGCAGAAAGTGGAGTACCTGTGTGAAATCCCACAACCCCTGAATGAGGCAGGCTTCATGCTCACTAGAGGACTAGATTTGATCTCAGCAGTCTTTCCTCACATTGCTTAATATGACCATATTTATATTTTCAGTCCTGCTGTTCACTTTGATCTCAGGGAAGCCTTGCAATGAAGGCTGGGGATGGTATTTGGCTGGGCAGTAGCTCCATCTACCCTTAGAGAAGAACAGCCTGGAGCTTTTTCCAACTCTTGAAGTACTGAGATAAGGACGGTTAAAAATCAGCAAGGGTCTGAATCTTTGTCTGTAGCTGAGTAGAGACTTGGCATCATTTTATGGCTGGAAGAACCCGCTCTGTCTTCAGTAAGACTTACAGGGATTTGGCATGGCAAAGTGGCTGCTGAAAGGCAGGCAGGGCCATGGAGAAATGGCCAGGCAACAGGCAAACCATGGAGCTAGGCACTGCACTGGTAGTGTAGCAGAGCTGGAGCAAATGCCAGCAAATCTGAGTTGAGTTTTGCCTTTCTCCCAGCATTTCTGCTTTTCCCACACAGCTCTGCTCATTGACCGTGTGGGTCTGAGTCTCAGCCCCTGTCTGTGCTCCTGTGTGCACTGGCTGGTACAGGGAGGACTTAGGTGTAATAACACCCTGTCACTATTCATTACAAACACAGAATTGCAGCTGGAAGACCCACGGGTTCCCACGAAGGCAAGGCTGTCTGTCATCTTGTTGTCTCTGCTCTGAATAACTCCTCACTGTTCAGGCAAACTGAGCAAACAAGTGGGGGGAAAAAACGTGTATTACTAATTAACTAGAGCTCATTGTTGTACACCAAACAATAATATCAAAACTCATCCATTCCAGTGGAGGGGACTGTTTATAGAGGCATCGATGAGTAAAACATTAGCAGCATACCTTTAACTGTTTTGTGTCCCTAGGAGAAGTTAAAGAAAATGCTGGGATTTTACATAGTGGGTTACTACGTCGTGGTTAAGGTTGTGCACCCATGTGTTTAAGATAAGTCATGCTGGTCTGCCAGGATGGCCATCCCCATCCCACAGGTCACTCTCAGAGGCTCTGTGGTAGCCAGCTGGGGCACTGGGGATGCCTGGGTGCTTCAGACCAAAACCCGAAGCATTTGCAAGGGCAGGGAAGAAGATTATAATAACTGCTGTGCACCAGTGGCATGCTGCTGGCTCTACATCAAGAGAAAAAAAAATTAAATATCATTTATCTTTCTCTGGAGAGTTTACCAGCCAAGTTTTGAGGGAATTATCTTTTTTGCATCTCCTGTTCGCTTGACTGTATAAATACAATACCTGCTTGAGAAAGGAACAACAGTGCTCCTTTCAGCCTTGCAGGATTTCAGTTCACAGTAACTTTATCTGACATCTCTCATGATTAGCTGTGAACTTATCTCAAGCAAGAGAGAGGGGTGGAGAGAGGGCAGGAGAGAAGCAGATAAGCACCAAACAAAAGATGTTTGTCTCTCTCTGGGTGCTGCCTGAAACCAGCCCAGCCTGTCAAGTACTGAAATACGAAGTAGCACCTGAATTTTGGAGCAGGGAGCAGGAGGAGAGCACGGATTATAAACTCATTTTAGACACCAAATATGTCTTACTGGTATTTTGGTTCCCTGACAAATTGCATGGCTAATTCCATGCAGTCAATGGGGAGAGTGCTGTTAGCAGGTAAGAGCTTGCTTTGAAGTGCAGTAAAAAATTCCCAGTGATCACAAGTAAGTGTGGGCCAAAGGAAAACTGATTCTATTTCCAGCTGAGTCCTGAAGCTTGCTGACTTGAGGATGCAAGGAGAGGTTTTCCTGTAGGGCCTGAGGGAATCTGCAATCAGCTTTGGACCACCATCCAATTCCCAGTGAATATAATGAGAAAGATCTTGTCTACCTGAGTGGTTTGAGGAGAGAATTGGGCATTTTTGCCCAGTCTCTACCACCTATAAAGCAGTGATGCCACAAACATAGTTCTCACCACCACGAGGCATTATGCCAAAAGTATAAACTTATTCAAAAGTGTTTAGACAGAGGTCCAAAGGACAATTTCTTCAAGAGCTAGTAAACATACAGATGCAAAATATCTTCAGGAGAGCAGGAGATCCCTGAGCTTCAGGCAAGTGCCACAGGAGGTGTCATGCTCATCTGTCTCAGGCTTCATCTCTCAGTATCTGCTCCTGAAGGACACCAGGCTCACTTCACCAGAGCTGCTCACTTCTTCTATCTCCATTCTTACACAATCCAAAATAGAAGCAGAAAACTTCTTGCAAAATTGCCCATAATTTTTCAGTAGGAAAGAAGAATAGCTTTACTTTTAATGAAATGGATCACAATGTTCAGTCCTGGCTGTGTGCCTGAAAGATAGCTGTTTTCTGGATGCTCTGTACTGTGGTGTCTGACATTTCTCAGGGGCTTCCCCCTGCTGTAGACAAGAAGCTGTTCCAGAATAACCCTGAAGCAGTAGTTGTTCCTGAAATAACTGTCCCTGAGTAACTCCATGTGTGGACATTTTTATTACCAATTACCAGGATCTTCTGTTGGTGGATTAGTCTAAAATGTCTTTCTTTTTACCAAATAAGAGTCTTCATCTATGGGTTATTCAATAACTATTGTTCTCTTGAATTTACCTCACCTTTAACATGACAGACCTTTCAAGGAAAAAGGGGCCCAAGGACACAAGTTTATGTGGTAACTGCTGACACATGCTGATTATTCATCATTTCACAATATTAATAAAGTTTTAGCACACAAATGGCTTTTTCTGGAGTCCCTAAAAGTGCTTTGAGAAATCACAATGGAGTAAGCAGCCTTATTTCCATTGCACAATCAGGAAAAACTGAGGAACAAACACAATAAGGCATGATAGTCTAAAATGGTTAGTAATCTGAGATATTCCATTTTGATCAAAACCGAAGTGAATAGCAAGAAACTGAACTTAAGATAATGGTAAGCATCTAAGCTTGGAAAACAAACACTCTGAAAGGTCCCCTGTTTGTACCCAAGACTGGATGCAACAAAACTTTCTTGTCAGTCCTGAAGACATTGGCAGGTCTGTGAATGGTCATGAAGATATTATTAACATTGTTATTGATACATGCAAATATAGATTTGGGGGTTCTCATTCCTTACACACTTTTCAAACATGTGGCAGAGTGGTGCCTGACCCCAAAAGCTTGTTCTTCAGACAGCAACACATAATCACTGGAGAGACGCTGGGCAGAAACAGAGGCAAAGGAAAATCAGGTTTGTCCATTTCTGGGATGCTCAGGGAAGCAGCAGTGTCTGCCTGCTCAGCTGCTGCTGGGCTGGATTTTCTCATCTGCTTTAGACCAGAGGAAGGAGCTGGTGGGAAAACGAGGGCAGACTTTGCAGTCATTTGGTGGGAACTCTTCGTTTTCCCCATTTGGCAGGGAAATTGTCTGAAAAGCACTTCTTGGAAAGCATGGGTCTGGCCTCATCTCCCCCACCTGCTTAGCAACTTCAGGGAAGGTTTGGGAAGCAACACTAAGCCATTTTCTTTCTCCCTCAGCCATTTCCCCTTCTCCCAGGCAGTCAGCATTGAAGTTTGTCTCCTTCCCCCTCTCTTTCTTCTGTTGCAACGCCAGTGGTGTCTCCTGGCACTTTCCAAAGTGAAGTCAGATTTTGGCACCATCCCTTCAGCTGTGATGAAAGTTACAACAGGGAGGGTAAGTGGAATTTGATAACAAAAGGCCTCAAGAGGCCTTTTCATCTTTGAACCACTGGCAGTGCCAATAAAGTCCTATTTCTATCTCAGCATCAACATTCACAATTCTGCAAAATAATAAAATGGAAGATAAAATAAAGAAGAATTACTGCAGTGAATCTGTTAAATGATTTTTCTTTTACTAGATTCCAACAAATTGCTTAAAACACATCTTAAACTGCCTTTATTTTCAGGAATGTAAATACTCTGAAGGACAGACTGTACAGTGGCTGGCATGTCAGGAGTACCAAAGACAGAGTCGTAATCCTCCCCCTCATTCTTCCTGGCTAAATATTCCTATGTGGTCAGAGCGACCTACTGTGCAGTCCTGTCAATTTCTAAGTGGTTTGAGATAAGTGTCCCTTGATCACAATGGAAAGTTTGTGGAAAATTTCTGAGAAATAAGCATTTTGAAAAACCATCGACAGCTGGCAATGAAGAAAATACGCTCTCCTCCCCTGCCCATGCTGCAATCCTATGCTCAAATGTAAATATAATTTGAGCATNTCAAATGTAAATATAATTTGAGCATAAAGCAGTAAATTTTTTGAGCAGCAATCTAAATAGTGGCTAGAGAGGGAAAAAAAAAAACCAGACTGAACTCTACTGACCTCTGTGTGTGTGTATTTGACAATATAGCATCTCTAGCCAAGGTTTAAAAATGGTGCACTCTTGCATCAGGGGTAGACTGGACCTTATTTCCAAACTGTGCTGAAGACTTAGACATACTCATTTATCTTTTGTTTCTTCAGTTGAGTTTCACAGAAATAAAGGGGATGCTTTTGCCAAAGCACATTTTTCAGAGTGAATAATGATGAAAAAGACGTGGTGGTCTGTTTGCAGTATTTTGCACTAATGCACAGAGGCCTCCTGTGCTGGGAATGTCCAAACTGGGACCTCCTGGGGCAGGGACAGCAGGTGATGGGGCTGCTTTAGAGGAACTCAAAGGGTTCAGCACCAGCTGAGAGAGAGGAGGCACTGGGCTGGCAGCAGCCCTCATTTTGCTCTTCAGATGAGGCTTTTTGCTTCTGCCCCACACCGGGGTGGTAGGGCACAGCCCCCAGTGTCACAGGCTGTGAGGACAGAGGTACAGCTGGGATTACTGGGAAAGCCGTCCTCAGAAATGAAATTAGAAAGGTAACTTTGCTGGATTGGGACATAAATGTTTTTGTTTGGTTATATTTTGGTTTTAGTCTATATCCTTCTTAGAATCACAGAATGATTTGGGTGTGAAGGGACTTTAAAGATCACCTCATTCAAATTCCCTCTGCTATGGGCACCTTTCATCAGACCAGGCTGCTCAGAGCCCTGTCCAACCTGGCCTTGAACACTTCCAGAGATGGGGCAGCCCCAGCTTCTCTGGGCAATTTGTTCTAGTGTTTATCACAGTCTGAATAAAAAAATTTTTCCTAACATCTAATATTCGTCTAATTCTTCAACAGTGCTATTCTGACTGCCTGGGAGAGATAGGAATTTTCTCCACACTGAGTTTTCCATTCTGTTCCTGCAAGCCTCCCACCTATTTCCAGAGGGAGAAGTCAGTGGGTCAGATAATTCCTCAGCATGGACATTGATACAGTGTCCTCATGGTGATGCCTAAAGCATTTGCCACATAATTTCCAGCAAAATTTGTGAAAAAAGCTTTCTCAACCACTTCTGGTGACATATCATCCACTGGCCTTTTGTGTGTGGGCATTTCCAGGAAAACAGGAGCTTTGCACCATGCCCTGGTGTCCTCTGTGGTGTATTCACCATCTCAGAAAGAGTGAAGAAAACTTCACAAAGTTACTTCAGAATGTTTGTTCACAGTTGTTTTGCCACTGAAGGGTAAGTCATATCATTATTCCAGATACAACTAAATTCTGGCATCTGTTAATAGAAGTGCATTGTATGTGGACTGCATTTGGTCTGGAATATACAAAGTTGCTCTGCTGCTAAAGATTGTGTTGATTGTTTTGGTTTGTTTTTTTTTAATAATACAGGAATGCAAGAGGGAGAAGAAATTCTGCAGAGAGTATTGATTTCCCTGTGGTACTGATAGTGATAATGGTCTCTCTATTTGTTAGCACTCTCCAGCAAAAGGACAGGTTTCAGTGGCTGGTATATTTTGCCTTCTAGTCTTCTTGGGCATCGAGTTTCTTTGCAGAAGTCTCTGACATGAGTAATACACACACAATAGAGTGACATCAGCCCAGGTCTGAGGGGGGGAATGCTCTCAGGCCTTCCTTGTTTATAAGACAGGCGATAAGCCAGCTTTCACCCTGCTCTGCATCAAATTCAAGGTTAGCTGACGTAATGTAGGTCAGGATTCAGCTGTGTAAAATCTGAGAGAGGACAGAAAAGACTGAGCTGGCTTCCAAATGCCTTAATAAGGGCATCTTCTTTTAAAGAGAGTGTTAGTCTGAAGTAACTTCTCTTATGCTAACAGTTATGACTAGGCAACTGTAAGCACTTAAATCAAGTGGGATTTTCTATCCAAGGCACTGCTAAAGTCCACAGTTTTCAACTGCCTAATCTAGTAGCCCGTGCCTGCTCAGGAGCATCATTTGTTAGGAGAGGAAGATTTGAAGTGGAGAACTGTATATAAATGGCTTTAATCAGAAAAAGCAGCCCAAATAGTTCATGGCTATCTTAATGTGAAACTATAAATTGCCACACCAAAACCCGTGCNCTTTAAAAAGGGGAAAAAATGAGAAGCTTTGATTCATCAAGGCCTGCAGAGTTTCATATTGTCTGTAATTATCTGAGGAGCTTCAGAAAGAAGACTTCGTGCATGCAGTGCACACACACTCATGCACACAAGCACATGGACTATATCTCCAGTTACAGGTGTTTCAAACTGGTGCTATGTCACCAAACACCACAGAGCCCTTCACAGAAGGGGAGCTTGAAATACCTTTCCTGCATTGCTCATGCACATCCAGGTATTGTAATAACTCATAGGATTGTCAAGGTTGGAAAAGACTTCTAAGATCATTGACTCCAACCATGAACCCAGCACTGTCAAATCCACCCCTAAATCATGTCCCCAGTGCCACACCTGCACATTTTTTGAACACTTCCAGGAATGGTGTTTCCATCATTTCCCTGGGAAGCCTGCTCCAGTGCTTATTCCTATTTCAGAGAACAAATTTTTCCTAATACCCAATCTAAACCTGGCACTGGCAGTGAGACTGGAAATGCTGGGATTTGTCTTGTTTAGGATTGACCAAATTTAGTACTTTTACAAAAAATGTGTGTTTTTTACAAAAATTGCAGCTTTGCTCTGTGGCTGCCAACAGAAGATAGAATAAATGAAATAAAGGAGTGCAGGAAAAGAATCCAGGGAAAGATGCTGGTTGGTAGAGCTGGCACTTGCCCTTCATTTTCCTGATGGGACAGATGTAGGTGTATTGGCAAATGTTATTTCAATTAACACAAAACACTCCCAGCCTGCCTCTGATCTGTTACACCACAGCCTGCCCACAAGAGGAGCATTGATTTAGGGGCTCGTTTCACAGTCCTGTTGCAGGACAATATTAGTGGATTTGAGGAGAGATTTGCCCTGACACCTTTTGTCCGTAGCTTGCAGACACCATTGTCTGTGGTGCATAATCTGATTTAGCTTAATCCAGCCCTAATGGGAACTCCCACCTAGGAGCTGGGGGAACAGGAGATATTGCAAGATTTCCAACAGGTCATGGTGGTCTTTTTTGTTTTCATTGTTTGCTACTTAAAAAAGAGAAAGAAACCCAACCTGAGCTCCCCCCGGAGAGGATGGAGAGAGGAAAGCATCTCCAGAAGGTGGTGATCTGATCTCTCATTTAAAACAGGTCTGAGAATTTAACCTGGTGACTCCTTGTGCTTTTGTGTGTGCATGTTTGTGTGCTATTCTTTTGGACCTCAGAAACGAACACTACGAAAATCTGAACTAAAGGATCTTTGCAAAGACCATTCAACCTCCATGGAAAATCCATTCATCAGGACACTGAGGTTTATGCCAAACTTGAAACACTGAAATTGTTCCTAAAAATCCAGCACATACTGCAATACTTTGCTGAACTAGGACCTTCCAGAGTACAGAGATGAAAGATTTCTTTGCAATCTTAATTGTTTGTTTCAATCCTATTCAGACTCTCTCCTTGTTTCGTCCTTGATAGAAAAATGCAATCCCTAAAGCCCCCTTTCATCTCCTTGCTCTGTAAATAATGTTGTCCTAAGAGATGCCTTCTTTCTAAATAAATTTAAAAAAGATTACATTTAATAGTGTTTACTACATCATGCTGATTCTGAGAAAAGTATCGATAAAGAAATTTGTGCAAATCTAAACCCTGGATAACACTGGAGGTCTTTAAGCCAAGACTGCTAAATGTTATAGTAAATAAAGAAGTGAACATATGTTACATTAAAATTAATTTCAGAAGCAAAAGTAAATCTCTCTGTGGAAAGAAGCTATTTTTCTTAGATGTTGTGTTTATGTGCCCAAATACTAAAAATTTGTTCTCTGTTTTTATCCCACTCCTCCCCCTGTCCCTAGTAATGTGCCAGGTTTCCTTATCAGTGATAATGTCCCTGTGCCTTCCAGTGACAGTCACACATCCCTGAAGATGGTCCCAGATGAGGCTGAGGCAGAAGACTGATAAAGGAATTGAGTAAAATACCACTTTTTCCTCTGAAAGTGCATTCCCTGATAGAGAGTGAGAAGCTTTTTCCCTGGGAGCATCTCAGGTTTGTAGCTGTCCTCTACATAGTCAAAGAAGGAAAGAAAATGCTTCTCCAAATGCTTTAGGGGATGATCCACTTAAGTGATCTCCCCAGCCTCTGCCCCACCAGCTCAGTTTGAACCAAAGCAGAAGAGGAGGAAGGTATTTGGCATCCCCACATCTCTCCAGGAGCCCCTCTGCTTTGCTCTGTGTCCTTTTGCTCAACACCTAGCAGAAAGTGATAACAATAACAAAATAAACTTTCAGCAGTTCCAATTAAAAGAAAAAAGAGTCCACTGTTTCCTCTCTCAGAAGCACAGAGAGCTAGAATGTCAGCCAGCTATCAGCAATACTTGGAAAACATTGTGTTATCTGCCAGCAAAGCTGATGAGGGTTTTTATTTTAATGTTTGTGCTCTGAAAGATCTGCTTGTTAGGTACACTGTACACCATGGGAATGAGGTGTGGGGTAGTTTCGGCCCTGACACTCTGGGTTTAGTTTTTTGAGGTTTTTTTCACATATCTCCAAGGAGGGAATGAGGCAGTCTGAGCTCTGAAGGGTTATGTCTGCTGTTCCCATCACACCCGTGTTACACACATCTGTGTTTCACCATGTGATTAAATCAAGGGTTTTGTGCCAGCACAATCGTGGCAGCAGAAAGAGGTTCAGAGATTAATAGACCATGGACTCAGAGAGAGCTTACAGGGAAGTAGATGCACCCAGTAAAGGGCAGCATGGTGTCCTGTACCCCATGGAGTGGGAGTTTGGGTTGGGTAAAGTGTCCTACACTTTCAGAGGAGCATAGAGCCTTGCTTGAGATGAATAGCTGTTCTTGAAAACTCAGTCTCCTGCTGTAAACCTGCTCGCTGCAGAAGAGCTGG
>VZTT01064070.1:38223-56746 GCA_013400855.1 Buphagus erythrorhynchus | reverse complement strand
AGAATGTCCTGGCAGTAAGATGTTCCTACATTAAAGGAAAAAATTTCCAGCAGTACTTTCTTTCCCTAGAACAATCTGCACTCAACTTGCTGACTGTGCAAGCCCAGACTTTGGTGCCATAATTTTCTATTGTACCCATTTGCTACATCCCGAGTCGCAGAGTTGGTAGGAACATGGACAAACCACCACATATTCTCAAATGCACAGGAAACCCTGCATTAAGAGTGAGGGGTGGCCAGGCTTTCATCTGTCCCTGCAGGGAAATGTTTGCCATCTGCCCTGTCCCTTCCTCAGAGGCAACTGGGCAATGTGGGCTGCTGCCTGTGCTTGGTTCAGTGCAGACCCATAAATGCATCTCCACAGGAAAAGCATCTCCATTCACAGCTGTTTCTGAAGTCTCAGAGCCATGAGCATCCATGGTCCCAAAGCACATGATGCATTATTTTATGAGGAATTGCTGCTCTCCCATCCTGCCAAACCTTTGTCCATTAGACTGATGCTCTTGGCCATGAACTTGCACAGTTCAGAGATTAGAAAAGTGCCTATTTCTCGTGAGGTGCTTCTGCTAGCAGGACTTTGTGAGACAAAGCTGCTGCTTGACACATAATTTGAAGATTTATTTTTTTTACTTACCCAGAAAGAACCCCTTTTCTTTGACCCAATTTGACTTTCTTCAGAAGTTGCTTCTTCAGAAATTTTTCACAAATGCTTTCTTTTTTCCCTTGGGCGTTTTAACAAAAATGAAAGCATTGCTGTTTTCATTAGTATTTTCCAGAGAAAAGTTTAGGCATTTCTCAATAAAGGGCAAGTTTTTCTGCTGTTGAAAGCTGGGAGTTTTTTATCTTTTTTTCCTTTTCTTTTCTTTTCTTTTTAAGTTAGAAATGCTAATGTGCTGCCCTGCAGGAATTGCCATTCTAGTGCCTTATATTTGCCTCAGTTGACCACACTTGCTCAGATCCTCTTTCCTATGATACACCACAGCCTTCTCTCTTGATGTGAAAAACCAGTTGTGTTCTGGGAGATAATGCTTGGCCAAGCCTATAAAAGAAAATGGGAATATAAAGGCATCTGAAACTTCCACCGTTTGTTGGGGAAAGCAAGCTGAATCTAAGCATTTTATTTTCAAAGTAAGTATTTGAATTATGCAGGAACACTTGGCATTTTCCTCAAAAAGCAGAACTTTCACAAATAAATTAATTCTGAAAAAGAAAAAAATTACCTCTGACCCCAAAATTATTGACAGCTAATTTTTCCCTGGAAAACATCTTTTGTGGAAAGTTTTGATGCTCTCCATATTTGTGTACTTAAAATTACTTTTGTGCTAATGTGGCTTTGCTGATCAGAACCTCAAAATTTGGCATGTTGCAGAATTTATACATTTGTTCCCAGCCAAACCATACCATATAAAAGCTGGCTTATTACTAGTAATATCAAAAAAAATGGCTAACAAGACATTCTGGATACTGCACACATACTGATGGTCTTTATAGAATAAATGTTCTGTGCTCTGATGTGGCAAATGAGGTCATTTGAGTGCACTTACTCTGGTCTTCCTCTCCCTGTTCTGCTTGAAAGAGATTTGAACGTGGAAAGGTTTTGGCACTCCAGGCTCCATGGTTTGGAACAGCTTTCAAAACTGGAGACTTAAAGTTCTCTTTTCTCTGAAGAAGTGAGGGACCCAACCTCACTACCAGCCATCAAAGAAATGCTAAAGTAAAAAGTTGTTTTCAAAATCACGTTGAGGAGGCCAGGGATGGAGCTGTTCCCCATAAACATGTGAGGCCCCTGTGTTGAATAGATATTTTTTCATCCCTGCAGCATGGCCCTGTCTGTCAGATAAGGAGAAGCAGTAAAACAGGGAGGATGTGGTTGCTGTCGTGGAAGTTGGAAAACAAATTCAAGCTTAGGAGGCTTGTTTTTTCTCCCCTAAAATTAAAACCAGTGCTCCTGTTAGCTTCCTAAACTCCATCCAAATTTAGCTGATGCTCTGACAGGGAAAAACCAGGATTTCATAAGTTATTTCTGTGGTAACAACTGGCTGGGAGATGTGGGTGAAGGCATAGGAGGGTTACATACACTCATACCTGCCCATGATGAACCAAGAGATGTGTTTGACCCAGAAAAACTGTAAGGCACTGGTAGCCATGGGCACCTTGAAACAAGGGCCATGGTGAAATTCTGCTGGGCAGGGATCTGCCTGGGCCAGCCAAAAGCTGTGCTGGTGGTTGTGGTGTGATGACACCTCTGTACTACTCAGAGAGACAAAGTGCTTAATTCTGGGCTGGAGGGAGATACCTGATAGGGGCTGAAATCCACTGCAGATGTTTTTGAGGGGAAGCCTGAGTGAGGGAAAAATCCTTTTTCACCCCAGCAGAAGCAGGAGGATGTATTGCCCACCAGGTGACCTTTACATATAACATATACACTTCACATATAACTTCACTTTACATATAACAGCCTGGTGCTTCCCACAGTTTTGGATTTAGATTCAAATCCCTCTTCTGGCAGATGCAGAGCAGGATCTGTGCTGTGCTTTCCTACTTGTCTGTGACCAAGCTAGTCTGGGGCATTCTTGTCTCTCTTCTCTAGCTGTGCTCCATCAGGTCTAGCAGGACACATTCAGAAAATAATTCCCAGGTTAGAAACCCTTGTTCCTTAAGCAGTCTGGGCTTAGCTCTCCAACAGTCCAGCACCAGCAGCCATGGCCATGTCCCATGCATTCTAGAAGTGTTTTTGGAGACTCAGCTCCTACACATCCTCCTTCACCTACCACAACTCAGCTCTGTGACTCAACTCCATGCCTCCAACTCTGTGACTTGCTGAGGCCAGCCCTTTAAGAGCAACATGTTGAGCCTGAATAGAGAGGCCTGATCAACACATTAAATGACAAAAGTTTTTAAAAATACCGATCTATTTGATACATATTGTAAATGCTGCAGTTTTCCTATTCAAGCAATCGTGCTGCATTTTACTTGCACTTTTTGAGCCTGCAGTAGTATCTCAGTGAAATTTTTGGGAATACTGAATTGCTTGACAGGCTTTCAGCCACAGCTAGGGAGAGGTACTTTAGATGACTGCTCTTTGAGAAGGAATCACTGCTATAGTGAGGAAATGTTTCTGAAGCCCCCAAACTGCCTTTTCCATTGCTCACCAGCCTGCACCCCATTTGGGTGGGCTGACAGCAAATCACTGCATTCAAGCTGACAGCACACTGAGCTGGTTTTAAATTTCCTGCTGTCTAAACCATGCTGCAGACTGAATCAAAACACTTTCATTAGAGGGATGAAAATAAATCCCACCAAAGCTGGATTTTATCATGTGGGTCTATCAGAGATGAGCAGACTGGGTTGTGTGGGGTTCAGGGATGTGGCCATCAGTCCCTGGAGCCAAATGGGAAGCTGTGGAGAATCTCTGCTGCATACCCACATATTAGACTCAGCAAGCAGTGCCACTACCTAGGAGGACTAAACCTGGCACGCTGTCACTCGTCATTCTGTTTTTGGGAAGCTTTGATTTCCATCAATGGAATTGGGGCTGGCAGCATCATAAAACCGTCTTTGAATTATGCTGAACTTCCAGAACTAAAGCAACATTTTGATGGCATTTCTACTTGTGATCAGCATCCAAATACAAGTGTAAGCCTTGCAGCACATGTTTGAGGAGGTGGGTGGGCTCTTTCAGGCATGTCCTCACATCGGGGCTAGCACAAGCCCCAGCTCAGGAGCTGCTCCCAACCTTTTCCTTACCCCACTGAGAACACAATCCTGGTTAGCTGGTGCTGCCAGCTGGGACAAGCTGCCCCAGCAGGATGCATTGCCTAGAGCATTTCTTTTGCTTTCACTTACCAATCTGCCACCACTCCCGGCAAGATTTGGATTGCATTTCTCAGCTCCTAATAACTCTTCCATGCCTTCCCAGCCTCCATGCCTACACCCAGGAGAACAGCCCCAGTTTGCAGGAACCAACTCCCCCAGGGCAGTGTGGGCATGCACTGCAGCATGAAGGCAGCATTTCAGGAGAAACTACCACTTAATTTTGGGTTTGTAGCCCTGGGCTAACGTTAGACCTGATCTAACCAATGTCCTAGGTGATGTTTGTATCTTGATGGCATCTGTGAGAAAGTTGAAGATGTCTTTAGCAGAGCACAGCCCTCTTCACTATGCAAGCACTGTCTGTTTGCAAAAACAATTTCAACTTACAGCATAATGTACATAAGTCAATGACTGTATTCTTAGCTACAACAGCAAAAATGCACAAGCATGTAGGCACAAATGTACACAAATGCATATTATTATGATTTGCAGCTGTCAGAGCAGTTCCTGTCACTGAACTTAATTACCAATCTGGAACAAATCTTGATCTTAAAATAAAAAAAGAGCAAGCTGCCTAAGTGTATGCACATTCTTCCACTTTAAATAGCTTCATAAGAATAGAGGGCCAAATCCTCAGTTGGTATAGGCTGGTGTCAAATTTTGACAGCTAAATCCAGAGAAGCTGGCTTTTCTGATGGGTGCTAGCTACAGATCTGATTCCGTACATTTTCTAATCTTTTCATCAGGACACCATTAGAATTTTGTAAGAGTATCATGAGGGTGTTTATTAATGGCCTCCTGCATCCTCCAGCACTATTTGCCTTGGCATCTAGATGGGGCTGAGGAGGTCTGGAGTTTATTCTTGCCTGAACCTCTAATTCAGTGTGACCTTGAGCATGTCCTTCATCACCTTTCTCACTGCTGGTAACAGCATTCAGATCAGAGAAATCAAACTTCAGCTCACCAGATGGAGCAGAAGATGCCCTCAACCAAGAAGATCCATTGCACAAACACAAGACTGTGTCTAATCTGCCTCTGAGTGCAGACTTTGGCCAATTCCAAGTGTTTCCCCTGTACATTCCCTCTCACTGGCACCCCCATTTGTCATTGTGGTGGTGATTTCTTGACTGCACAAGGAAGTGTCTCCTCCGGGGTGCAGAGATGATTCTGTGTGTCTCCTGGAAATGTCCTGTATGCCACTGGCCATGCCCCAGAGGCACTTTGCAGCCCCCTTTTACAGACTGTGAGCCCTTGGCCAGGGCTGTCCTCCCTGTGTGTTTATATAAGACTTCATGCACGGAGGCTCTGCCTCAGCTGGGGCCTCAAAAACACAGCTATAAAACCAGCTATAAATAACAGCACAAGACAGGGTGTTAAACTCACTGATGGCATCTGAGTCATCACTTTGGCCTCCTGATGGCATGACCTTGGAGGTAGGCTGTTAACTCTGTAAAAAATGTTTAGAAAAATAATAAAAAAACGGTCTCTCAAGTCCAGTGTCTTGCTCCAGTGATAGCAAAAAGGGTAACAGGAGACTGTTGTTCTAACTCTGTGCTGCCTTTTCAGATCTTGTTTTTGTTTTCCTGCAAGAAGCAGGACTTTATTGGCTTGTTTTTTGGTGCACACATGAAGCCTTTCATCAGTGCATGTTTCAGTAACAGGCCCCTGGATATCAGTAACATTGACACATTCATACAATATCCCACTCCGTGATTTGCAGCACTCCTATGGCTCCACACTATTAATGAATGAGTGACTCTTTTCATTACCTTGCCATAGATCAAGTGTTGGCCTCTGATTTTGACAGATGATTCAAATACATCTGGTTTTCCTAACTTGAGACCGCTCAGCTCCTCCAGCTAGTGCTAAATGATGTTGTTTGCTAGAGAAGAATAAACTATTTTGGAGGGACGTACAAAAGGCACTTTGACTGCAGCATGGGCTGGGAGAGAACATGGCTGTGCCTGAAAAGTGGGTCTCAATGGGGAAAAAAAATCTACTTGAGTGATTTTTTTTCTGGGGTTGTTGAGATTTTGTTGGGGAGCAGGCAAGCTTTGCATGAAGAAAGTCAACAACAGTCCCATTTATAACCTGTGAGGACCATGAAAGTTTCATTTTCTGTGCACAGTGAAAGATCCCTCTATCTGTAGGGATTCCCCTTGACATTATGTGACAAATGCACCCCAGTGTGATGCCAGCAGCTGCATTTTTCTTTGGTTTCTGACATGCCACATCCTAAATTTAATTGCTCTAATTTGTTAACATTATTTTATACTTGACAAGTATCCTTTCTAAGGTTCTCACTGAGCCATGGCAGCTCACTCGCCACCTTAATGCTTTTGCAAAACTAAGAGACCCCTGTTAAGTCTGCTCTGGTGCAGCAGACTGCTGTACTTACTTGGACTAGCACATGTATTTGCTTAAAATAGGAATAGGATAAAATTCAGGAACAAACTCAAAGAGGAAAAAACACCTTTTTCTTCCTCTCGGGGAGCCCCAGCCATAGAGCACAGAGATGTGGTGCTGCACTGTGTCTGACTCACTACTGCAATGCAGTTTAAATACTTTGCTCACACTGGAGCAGTTGTATTCAAAAGAGCTGAAATAGGCCCTTGTCCCCCCACATGGCCTGGGGGAGGCAGGAGTGCCTCCAGAGATGGAACAAGGAACATTTGCACTCTGTAAGTCAAAGGACCGTGGGTGTCTCAACTCCTGAAAAAGAGTGCAGGTGATGGACAAAGGATGGGCAGAGGAGAGAAGGGTGGCCATGCAAAGGATGTGTTCCCAGCTGTGCTTTGGGAGTCTGGTTTTAATGGGCACCAGGAGGATGAGGTTCTGCACACCTGGAGGCACAGCTCCATCTCCCTGGGGAGCCTCAAGCCAAGAGCTCTTTGCTGAGCTTGTCTGGCACCCAGGGCAGCTCTGGAATGGGCACAGAACAGAGAAGGGTATTGAGGTTACCAACCAGTGGCAAATCTTAAAGCTGCACTTGGAATATATATTATCTTCTGCTTCAACCTCTCCTTCCTCCAGCAGCACCCCCAGCACATGTTCCAGCCCCTCTGGGCTCTACCAGTGACACTCCTGTCTGGATACCTCCAGCTGGTTTTTTGCTTCAAGGACTGTGTATGGTGTATCATGGACAAGTACAACCAAAGAAACTTCCAGCTCTTCATTTGCTGCTGGAATGGAGAAGGTGTAGTGACTTGCACATGAGGACAGTGAGCAGCTCTGAGAGACCAAGCTAAAACTGACCTGGCATCTTTGTGCAGGTCTCAGCCCCTGCAGTGTCCAAAGCAGCATTATCCCCTCTGCAGGATAAGAGGGCTGAGTTGTGATGTTCTTCATTACCAGCACCCTACTGGAGAAAGGAGAGTCACAGAGCCTTGCAGATTTTGCATTTGCTCTCAGTGTGAAGGCACCCTGATAGTCATGGCTTTTCTAGGAGGCCTTTAGGCTGAGGAAGCAGCAGCTCAGACAGATGTATCTCACAGTAAAGGATATCCTGCTCAGCCAAAAATAAAATCTGCAGGAATTCAAATGACCAGGAAAAGGTGGGCTTTACAACACTAGAAACTATGATGAAATCTTTATCCTACAGCTCTTACCATTGGCCTGAGAGATCATGCTTCAGCCTGGGACCCTGGCAAGGCTCTTACCTAGCACTGAATGAGCTATAAAAGCTCTTAAACTACTAAAAGATTTTCAAGAAAGTCTCCAAGGTATTTGGATTTGAAGGGATGCAGAGGGGAAATCTTAGGTACTTATGTAGTTACATGCCTGAGTAGCTCTAAAAATCCCCTGTTTAGTCTGCAGCAATAGAGAGAAGCCCAGGTCTCAACATTGCCACCTGGATATTGGCCCCTGGCTGCATCTCAAATTCTGTGTCCAGTTTTGTGCCTTGCATGACAAGAAGGACGTGGAGGTCCTGGAGCATGTCCAGAGTAGGGAATGGAGCTGGGGAAAGGTCTGGAGCACAGGTTTTATGAGGAATGGCTGAGGCATCTGGGAGTGTTCAGCCTGCAGAAAAAGGAGGCTCATGGAGACCTTCTCACTCACTACAAGTCTCTGACAGGAGGCTCTAGTAAGGTGGGGGTCAGCCTTTTCCCCCAAGTGACAAGAAATAAGAGAAGAGGAAATGGCCTCAAATGACACCAGGAGTGGTTTAGGTCAGATATTAGAGAAAGTTTCTTCACTGGAAGGGTGGAACAGGCTCCTCAGAGAAGTGATGGAATCACCATCTTTGGTGTGTGGATGGGGCACTTGAGGGGCATGATTCAGTGGTGAACACACTGGTGTTCAGTTAATGTTTGGACTTGATGATGGTAGAACTCCTTCCCAACCTTAATGATTCCATGTTTCTGTGATTCTTGGCTTTCACTACCCATGGCACAGCTTCCAAATCTGGTGAGAGAAGTATCTGTGCCCAGCTCAGGCATTGGCTTGAGTTGTGCCTGAAAGCAAAAAAACACCCATGTGATAAGGATTTAGGTGTCTCCTTAGAGACGAACAGTCTTTTCAAGATCAAAATGGCATAAAATCCAAAAAGCAATAAAAATATTCACACTTCAGAGCCCAAACCTGCTCCCTCTAAGTGTCCACTAGAGGGTTTCTTGTACTTCCCACCGAAATGCCAGCACTGCTGGCTCTTGGAAGCAGATGGGGGATTCCAGAGGCAAGATGGCAAGGATGGGTGCAGGAGCAGCCTGCACAGCAAAGGGACACCACAGTCTGTGCCCACACTGGCACCCTGAGGCAGGACTGGTGCACATCCATGCAGTCCTCCCTGCAAGCTCTGGTACTGGCAGGAGAAAGTGCATCCCCATCTCTGGGGTGCCAACTCTACAAGTCCTTTATTAAAACTCACAGGGGAAGCATGGCTTTTCCAGGGAAAGTGTGTGTACCCATCTATCTGAGCCATTTGCCACCTCATTTAGTGGTCAGTTCTCACACTGAGTCTATGCAAAACTCACCACCCCCTTCCTGGCACTGCTTTTGCCCCTGTGTTGTAGCATAATGATGAGCCAAGCCTTCTGCTGCCCTTTCTGCTTCTCCCTAAAACTTGGTCACACTCATACCAGGAGGGAGGATTAAACTCATCTCCAGATTTGCATTGAGACTCTGATATAGAAGGAAGAGACAGAGGGAAAGAGAACGGTGATTTTTGAGCTTAGAACAGTATTTATAAGATGTCATTACCCAGATTAATTTCCTGCTGCTGTTGTACTCACAGGAACCAGTCATGCACTTTTCAATTACTTCCCCATGGCCATGAAGGCTTGGCAGGTAGATGCATTGCAATGAGAAACACTGCTTCAAAAAACCATCAATGGATATTTTCCCAAGTGTTGCAGGTACAGGGTGGCAGGGTGCAGTACTGAAAGCTTTATCAGCTCCTGTGTACAAACCCATAGACTCTCTCCATCTGTCAGGAGTGTGAGCATTTTAATCTCCAAGCACTTGCAAAGCACATCAGCATCACTTTCCCTTTCAACCATCAACAGAACAGAGCTGGAAAGAGGTAAATTGTTTTCCTTCAGGCCATCTAAAGGAACGGGGACAAAGGTGAAGGAGTCACTTGCAAATGGAAGACAAAAATCCTTTAAGCTAAGTGACATAGCTTGAATGTGTTTTTTTCAAAATTATGACATAAAATTGCGATATAAAATTGCAATATAGAACAAATTAAAAAAAATAAAATACAAAATATTATACAAAGCAGAAACCCCCAAAAGATGGCAGAGAAATCTGAAAAAAAAAAAAAATCAGTGTTTCCTTAAAAAGTTAAGTAAAAGGTCTTGGTTTTAAAAAAAATTAACAGCAAAAGTGAATGCCCCTTCTGTCCTAACACAACCCTGAGTTTTTCACAACAAAGCATTTTTGGTGGCAAGTTGCTGTGGATCTGATGCTCAGCTGGGGGGCTTAGGCTGGCTGCTGTGGCTGTGGTGCCCAGCCCTGCTGACCCTGCTGGCTGGTGGCTGGAGAGGGGTGCTCCCAGCCCAGGGCCCTGTGTGAGTGCCAGCAGAGCTCTGCCTCTGTCACCCTGCACTCCCACCAGGCTCCTTTGGGAAACCTCTCGCTGACACTGCAGGCGAGGGTCACATTTTCAAAGCACGCAGTGCTCGTAATTGGAGGCAGATTTCTGGAGGAGCTCTGCTCCCATTTAAACACCTAAAGAAAGTGACTGGATTGTCTCCCCCCGCTGCTCCTGCGGCGCGAAATAAGAGCTGCTACAGGCTGACTCCAGCCCTAGATAAATAATAATGAATGAAAGTCATTATAGGGGATGAATTTGCAAATATTTAAAGTTTCAAAGCATGAATTTTGTTAATTAAATAATGCTAATAATGCAACATTGGTCTGACCTAAAGGTTAATGTAAAATAGCTGTCTTTGGTGAGAATCTCTCTCTTCACAAATTCCCTGAAGTAAATGAAACTTTTTCAGGTTTCATCTGGCTTTGAAAGCTGAACTGATTGAACTGAAACTTTTCTATAGGGTTCATTCATCCCTTCTGTATGCTTTCAGACAAGCCTATGGCCATCAAGAAATAATACAGCCTGCACAGATTATGGATTAAAAAGTTTACCTTTCTTAATAACTTTGTTCAATCCCTTTTTTCCCCTTACTTATTTTACATGTGACAATATTGTTAAAGAGAGCTATGATTATTTAGAGGGAATCCAAGTTAGAATTTAGAAAACCTGGTTACTTGCGGAAAAAAAGAAATAAATGAAGCAGTCTCTCATTATGTAATGTAATTGAGTTTAAATAATTTAAAAACTACCAAAATAATTCTGTGGCTCTTGTTTAATTTGTCTGGTTTTTATTATATTCTCTTTTTCCCTCTCCAGACCTTTTCATATGCAGTGAGAGACACATATCATGGTGACAAGTGTGCTAAGGAAACCTTAGCTTTATTAGAAAACTCCATTTAATTTGTTTGTGGGTGTCATTGGGTTCAGAAATATTTATATGATTTTGTAGATGCTTTGAAGTCTAGGACAATAATTCCCCTAAATTAAAATGATGAAAAAGCCTTTAAAAGTCAGGAGCAGTGCTGTGCCTTTAGAGAGGGGTTTGGGAGCAAAAATCCCTGTTCTATCATAACCCTCTTGGGTAATTCCAGTGGGACAGGATTTTTCAAATGGAGACAAGGTGTCTATCCATTCATAATCTTTTCAAAACCCGACCTGAGACTTTGTGCCTCAATTTCTCACCTCTAACTCCGTATCAGAGTGATGCCAAACACATCAAAAGCTGGGAAATGATTAGAGAGTACAGCCCTGGGAGAGGTGTGTTTGTCCTCCCCACAGGCACAGGACAGCTCCCAGCACAGGCACCAGAGGCATGGGTTAGTGGGACAGCACCTACCCTGAGCTGCTCCTGCTCTGCCCAAGGTGGTCAGTGATTTCTACACTGAATGTGAGCTCCCAGCTCTCCTCTCCAGGCTGTGAAATCTTTGATGTGGGATGTGTATTATGGTGAGCATGGATTTTAAGTGACTTCTCCTGTGCTCATGGAGAATGAAGACATTGCAGAACGAAACACCAAAAACAAGTCTCAAATGTGCAAGAGTAATGAGGAAAGGAGCTGGTACTTACAACTCTGCTTAAAATTTTTGGCTCCATCTCTAGTCTTCTACACTGTTTGGAAAGGTTGGAGAGTTTTAAACCCCCCTGTTTTTTGCCTGAGGAGGGTTGCTGGGTGCTGGGCTATCACACATGCACAGCTTTTGACAGCCAAGCTACTGTTTTGGGAAGAGCTTCCCTGTTTTCAGCAAAGTATGAGCACTTCACTTCACTTCACTTCACTTCACTTCACTTCACTTCACTTCACTTCACTTCATTTTCAGACTCTTGCCCTGGTCTTCTTGTGAGTTTATGGGCAGAAATGGACTCTCCTGTCCATTAGAGTTCAAAGTGAATTTCTCCATCCCTCTCCAAGCCCCTTGAAGACACTCCAGATAAGGAGCAGCTTCTGACAGCCTGCAACCACACAGCCCTTATCACTTGCCTCCAACAGCAGTCAGATTTTCTGCACTGCTTTGGTCTGGCAAGGCTCAGATCTGGATCCAATATTGTAGGTCATGCTGAAAGCTTGATATCACAGGTCTGCAGTGGAATCAGAGACCACACTGTCTAATTGCAACCTTGTCCAACCACTAAATAGCATTCTGTGGAGATAAAGCCTATCTTTAGTCCTTCCCAAAAAACACTGGGCCTTTGCCAGGAAGGAAAAATGCTGGGAACATAAACATAACTGAAGAACAAAAAATAGCAGGATTGAGAGGAGATATTTTCCAATAGACAGTCTGTAATTTGCCATGGATATGGTAATTTAGCCAAAATAATTGAATTCTGTGTGTTTCCAAAGGGTGCCTGTCAGTGTTGGCACACTTGGGTTGGGTGGTTGGTAACATGATATGGAACCTTTCATCTCGGATTTGCTTCTCTGAGAACCACCCCAATCAATTTTGTTGATCATAATCATCACCCAGTCATAGGCATCATAACAGTTCCCTCCAGGCAGCTTTTTTGGTGGTATCTGTGAAATACACAAACATTTCTCACTCCCCAAGGAGAGGAGCACGCTCCCCACATCCAAGAACACCCCTGCTGCTGGTAATCTCATCGGGCTGGGAGTTACCCATCTCCTCTTTGAGAGTCTCAGTCAAAAGGGATGGCAGCCAGCTCATGTGTTCAAGGGTTTGAAAGGCAACTTTCTGCTGAGTGGACAGACAGCTTCTGGAAGGAACACAGGAAAGAAAGACATCACAGCTGTTTGGGAGTATTTTGTAGGTGGATAAATGGAAAAAAAGGCTGGAAGAGAGCTTCACAAGGCATTTCATCTTTCCCTGCCCCAAGGCAAGATCAGCTAGACCTGGCCAACCTCTTACAGAGATTTCTCTGATCTCTTTTTGAAAATCTCCTGCTATAGGCACTGCATGCCTTGCCCAAACTCAGCCACTGGCCTTTCTCCTAATACCAATCTGGAATCTTCCTACTTGCAGGGTCAACCCTCCTATTCTTGTCCCCAGGGAAACATGGAGAATGGCTAAATGCTTTTCTTAAGGAGTGTTCTCTCAGCCAGAGGTCAACCAAATTATGGGAAATGACTTGCCACACTCTCCCCGTAAGTAAAACATCTTCCTAGAAAACAGGTAGGGTTGGGATGCTATGCTATGAGCAAAAGTAACCAATATGGGAATTCATTTATGTAAACTACATTAACTAATCAACTGGACACTGAAAATCACAGATTTCATGGAGATGGAGACTCTTTGATATACTTCACTATTCCCTACAATTCTTCTCCAGATTATTTTCTTGGATTCACAAGATAATCTTGTCTATCTCACAAGGGCTTGTGAACTTTCTGCCTCACTTGCTAAAGACCACACCTTTTTCTCTCAAATCCTTTCCTCAAATTAAGCTAAACTGGATGGAAGAAGACAGAAATTGCTCCCAGCCCCTGCTTAGTGTTGAAGTGTGCTGCTAAGTTTCCTCAAGATCTGAAAAAGTATATTTGTGTCCACTTGTGTACCTGCTTTTCTTAAAAGAACAATCAATGGGCAAATTGATCCTCTTCCAAATCCTCAGAGAGGAGGCCTAAAGTCCATGGAACTTTAGTGGGTGGGATGTGCTGATGCCAAAGGTGTATCAGGAATCAAAGTCTAAGCTCACCTGCTTATGGCTTGGGCAGAGCCACTGATGCTGGAAGCTGCTTCAAGAAGGCAGTGAAGAGTGTGGGCAGAGACTGTGGGCTGCCCAGAGGGCATGCAGATGGATGTGAGGCTGGAGATGGAGAGGGATATGGACAGAATGGAAAGGAGGGATCAAGAAAGAAATAAGAAGGCAGCAAGAAAAAAGTCTATTTCAAAGAGAATAATCCTATTCTTCCCTAGGAATGCCTCTTCTTGTCCATCTGCTGCTGAACCCCTTTTTGTACCCCTGCACAGCCAAGGGCTGGATCCCCATCAAGATTTGGGTGCTTCACTGCCCTTTCCAGCTCCTGTCCTGTGTCTCCCTTCTAACCCAGCATGGCTATGGATCTTGGCCTGAGAACCTCACAGGTGTTTAAATGAAAAATAAGAAGTACCCTGAGGCTGGAAAAGCCCAAACTTGCCTCACTGCTTTCCAGCTTTGCCATGGAGTATTGCCACTCACCTTAAGTGACTTTCTGCACTGTGGGCAAAAGGAGAACCAGGGCCAATCTCTCAGCCCTGTGCCTCTCTCAGGGATTTTATCTGCCTTTTTCTTGTCTCTGTTGGCTTGACCAAATGAAGCTCCCTGCATGTGTGCAGCAGCGCTGTAGGAGCAGACTCCATTGTTCTCTGGACTGAAACCTGCTGACTATTTAAATAAAACAACTCATTATCTGCCACTACCTCCTCTGTAACCTGAATTGCTGTCAGAACATACTGTCCCCACAATCACTTCCCTCCTGCTGGGACATCTTTCCCTGTGTTTACCCATGTCCTTTAAGTAATGCTTAGAGCCAAGTGTCCATGCTGTGAGACAAACACATATTTTAATGGTTTAGCTTCTGTAAAGCTTGGAGAGTACAGCAGAAAGGAGAGAGATTGTTAAACCTCAGTCATATGCCTACAGATCTTACTTTGAATCTATAAGGATGTTAAGCAAAGTGAATTTGATAAGGGCATTCTCAAACGGAGTAATTTTCCTTCCTTCTGTTTAGAGGAAGAGCTGTAGAGGCAGTCAGTAGGACAGCAGCACGCAGGGTATCTGTGCAGCATTGTCTGGGTGTGCAGTGAAGCCTTCAAATTGACATAGCCACTGACCTAACCACAGATCTGGATGGCAGATCAGGATATTCAGGGATGCTGGAGTCCAGGGGTAGATTCTCACAGTGATGGATTCATTACCTTCATTTCTGCAACACCAGAGATCTCCCTGGGCATCACTATCACATTACAATCTCAATGAAGAAAGATAATCTTCATTTCTTTCTAACATCAGCCTGCTTAACATATCACATAAACCTTCTTTCCTCAAAATTCTGCTAGTTCTGTCTGCAAATAGATACAGGGCAAAAAGCTGTAAAAAATCTGGATCATTAAGGCACACGTTTGAGGTCTTATATATGGGGACTTTTTCTAAACACCTTGCCTGAGCTCCATCTCTGTTGCTATGCACAGAACAACCTAAAATTAACAGCCTCTGCCCTTGGAAATTCCCTGCATGGGAGAGCAGGTGGTTTTGTACAGACATTGGATTTATGCAAATGCACTTTGATCCTCATGTGAACACAAACGAAAGAGTGGCCAAAGACACTGCTTTCATTTCTCCATAGTTAGAAAGGGGTATGGAAAGGCAACAAAAACCTGTTCTTTCAGTGTTGGAAACTGAAATGTGCACATTGCACCATGTATGGCAGTCACAGATCCTTGCAAAGGTGGGCAGTAGCCAGAGCAGTTCCTTGCTTCCCTTCAACTGAATCTGTGAGTGCATAAGAAATTGTCCTTCAAAGCCAGCAGTAATGTAATGCTCAATAAAAGTTATGCCAGGCAGGGAGCTTAATATGACACAAATCACACAGTAAAACAGTGACTACATAACATTAAAGCTGAAACATAATTAATCCCTTCTCTGGAAAAGTAAGGAACTGCTGACTGTACAATGAGAAAACTAAACTGCATTGGGCCCTGGCTCCATCAAGTGCTGTTAGAGTTTTGTCAGTGATGGGTTATGATGGGAGCCATATGACAGTCACTACTGTTTGAACAGTTTGTTGAGGCAAACACACACTTCACCAGGGTGTCTGATAGCCATCATGCTGCAATTCCAAATGGGACTTGCTTTTGTCATTGTGATTTCCTCCTTTCCAGGGGACTATTTTTGTTACACTTTCCAATTACAGCAATTCCATTCTGATCTTGGCTCTC
The DNA here is from genome assembly GCA_013400855.1 of Buphagus erythrorhynchus. Lineage (NCBI taxonomy): Eukaryota > Metazoa > Chordata > Aves > Passeriformes > Sturnidae > Buphagus > Buphagus erythrorhynchus. The sequence continues at coordinate 41,027 of VZTT01064070.1, read as the reverse complement.
CATCAGGCACACTGAAGGCTCTGGGCTTGAGGAATTGTGAAGTAATTCTATATGCTCTGAGGCTTCAGAAAGGAAATAGTCACAGATTTATTGGGCTTTAAGGGAGGTTTGGGGAGGAAATCAGATGAAGGCATCCTGCATCCTGGCTTAGATTCATAAGAAAATCAATGTGTGTTATTACACATTAAATATGTCACTTAGAAAAATTATTTGAGAATAAAAGTAGGATGGATACTTGGAAAAAAGTTAATTACAAAGTGCACTTTTATGTATGCAATTCAGCATACAACATATCTAAGGATGAAAAGCTTCCAGTTCTTTTTTCATCTCCTGATCACATGCACTTTTATTATGAAAGAGCAATTATGATTTTAAGTTATTTACCAAGTTGTTCAGGCCAACTTTTTATGGAATCTCAAGTAAAGAATAGGTGACCTTTAAATCAAGGAGTATTTCAGCAGGACATGGTTGTGTTCCTGTATTATATTTCCCAGTGATTTGGGCCAGCACAGCAGTGCCCATCCATGGCTGAAGCAAGGGACTGTAAATGCCATGGCAGTGCACTGCTGTGCACGTGTCCAGTGTGAGGTCAGACACCACAGAATCCAGAAATCCACCATGCTTGGAGGGAGAGCAATTCCCTCTCATCTGCCTCATGCATTGATGGTACTGATTTGTTGTGGCTCATCTTGTTTTCTTTAATTTTCCACAGCCATCAGTGCCATCAATGAACTTGCTGATGGCTGTTTAGGAAGAGTGCAAGAAGGTTTCAAGAGATATCCCAAAGGCAGATCTCCAGACCTTCCACTGTGTCACTGCAATGATTTCACTGCCTGTCTTTTCCCTCGTGGCTCAATTACAGTGTTTGATCCATGGTGGCCCCTGCAGGAGAGGGAAACTATGTGCATGTAGGAGGAGCTAACCACTTCTATAAAGAGCATTAATCATGTTTTTTTTGGGATGTTTAACCTGTCTTCACAGCTCCTACTTGCCCAGAACTATCTCACTCTCTCAGCTCCTGAGACAGAGTTTGCTGAATTCATTGAGGATTCAAATGAGAAGTAGAGAAAACCAGTATAAATCTTTTGGAAAGCTGTGCATGAGGTTATTCCTGGCTTAACCAGGAAAAGCAATATCACAAACTCTAGTTTTTTAGCAGAAAAAGCAGAAGAGAATGGGAAAAAGGAAGGAAGAGCACAACTGCAGAAAGTGAGAGGTATCAAGATATCAACAAGGTATCAAACCACTCATCTGTGCTCACAAATGTGACTAGGATAGTCACATCTCTAGTCAGCAAAAATGGGATTCTCTTTAAATAAACGTGAAACTGAATAACCAAATTCAGTCATGCTACTTCTTGAATAAACTGAATTTCACCTAACTTTAGGTGTAGACTACATGGTGAGTTGCCTTGGCTCTCTTCATGGAAAGAAGACTTTTCTAGGACAAGATTCGTTTTGCTAGAAAGCACCAGATGAATTTAATGACCCAAGCTGTTGAAGCTCCTGTTTTTCTCCACAGAGCATAAAACAAGCTGAGGGTGACTAGCTATACTGGAGTTAAGTCAGAAGGATTTTTGAGATGATTTCTGGTACAGATATAGCAATATAATTTACAACTTTAGGGTTCATACATTTGTATTTAACTATGACAAACTCAGAGTGGGGCATCAGTGATTATAAAGTTGGCTTTGAAGAAATTAAAGAACAATTGAAACTGAAGGGTTTGCCTTACTCTGCAAAAGTGAGAGTTAGGGTTATACTTTTAAAAGTGATCTCATTACATGTTTCCAAGAGCTGTGGCTCTGAGTTCTGCTGTGTTCTCACACACTGAGTCATGGTTGCATCCTCAGAGGCAGTTATGTTTTGCTGGACTTGTCTAAGCCCATCTGAAGTAATGGAGCTGCAAAAATATCAGCAAGAACTAAATCTGGACATCATGAGGTTGCACATAATGAAGAGTGTTTGGCCTCCACCACTGGTGGTGATGAGGCAAAAGAGGAATAGAACACAGCAGGGAGTTGGCAGGGCTGACAGGAGAAGGAAAAAATGTGTAAATGTAAAGCATTTGCTACAAAATGTAGGGAGAGACCAAGACCATGGAGTCCCAGGAGGTGTGTCCTGACATTTGCTGTTTGGGGGAGAGAAGGGTTTTGCATCAACAGCTCTTCCTTTATTCTTCTCAGCATGCTTTGCTTTATTTGAGAAAATGGGTGAAGATTGATCTACAAGCATCGTGATACCCTTGCTCAGATGTGAAAATGTCTCTCCATGTTTTGGAAAAAAAACCCCTGCCATGCCACAAAAAATATGTCAGTGCTTACAGCTGAGCAGTGCCTTTCCTGAGCTGCCTTCCAAGATAATCTCACTGCTTCCTGTCCATCTATATCCATGTTGGTTCTTGTCCTGCTTATATTATAAATACTTTAGAGGTGGGAACATTCTTTTAGAAATACGTTTGCAAAGTATTTTGCACTTCAGGGCTTTCAAAGGGTCACTGCAACAGTAATATTACATTCTGTTGGGACAACCTGCCACATTCCTGGTACAATCTGATGAGCCTGGAGAACGAGTGGAAGTCATTCTGCAGAAAATGTATCATTTTACCGTTCCAGGATCCTGCAGGCCCCAGCATGACATTTCTGCACCATTTGGAAATCTGTGTGCTGAAGCTGTGCCTGTACCAGTAAAGGAAAAGACCCTGGGGATGTCCTTGTCCCCAGGAGCAGCTGCCTGCTGGGAATAGCTTCTGGAGTGCTCTACCTCCCCAGTCATACTGGGGCATCACGTAGGAAAGCTGTAATT
>VZTT01064070.1:5945-29180 GCA_013400855.1 Buphagus erythrorhynchus | reverse complement strand
CCTGGGAAAATGTAGAAGGTTTTGATTGCTTCCTCCTATTCAGAGGGATTCTTGGGATGTATCATATTACCAGCTTCCAGCACCCACCACAAGGACTCACAGAGAGCAGAGCTGACCAGAATTTGGCCCAGGTACAGAGTCAGTCCTTCAGCCACGATCAGTCTCAACAGACTTGAGCTGAACGTAGATGTGGCCTTCTTCAAAACAGTGAAGAAAAAGCTGGTGAAGTGCTTTGAGCCTAAGTATTGGGGTTTTTTCCTCCCATCTCTGAGATGAGAAAAGCCTTTCATCTGCTCCAAGACAGAGTAAGTAGAAAGAGTAAGAAGAGAGCAGCAGTCTCCCATGCAGCCCCCAAACTTGGGAAAGCAGGTGGAGTGGAGAGGAGAAGCCACCTTTCAATTGTGTTTTAATGAAGAAGTTGTTTGTTCTTCTGTGTCCTTTGATGAATGGGTGTTTTCCTTCAAAAGCTGACGTTTGTCTTTCATTATGCTCAGCATATGCTCTACTAGGCAGGACCATTTTTCTACTCTAGATAAATAAACATGAAAATGAATTTATCTCACAGAAGCATGTTCTCTTTCAAGTCTGGCACAAGCCTGCCCTCTCCCCCAATAAATCTCTGGGTAAATGTGTACTCCTCAGCAATGCCTCCCCCTTACATCAAATGGAGACATTTTGTAAGCTCCCATCTCCACACAGCTCAGGAAAGCTGCCACTGACTCCAGGCACTTAGAGGCAGTGATTTAAGTACAGCTCACAGCTGAATTTGAGAGCTCTTTATCATCAAAAAAAAACTTTTCCAAACCAGAAAGCATCCAAACCCTTTTCCCAGCTAGTGGTAGATAGCATTTTAACCCTCAAATTATGGGGCTGATGTGAAACACCACTGCCTGCAGGCTCTGGCATGGGATCTGCTGTTGGATGGAAGTCGTGTGGTGTAGTATGATGCCAGTCAAAGTCTCCCCTTTGAGAAACAGACTGTTCATTTGCTGTACAGGCCTGTGGATAAAGCTGGTTAAATTTTCAAAGGCATTTTGGTTTCCTTCCAAACTTGGTCCTATCTGCTGTTTGTTCTTTATTGGTTCACAGCATGATCCTGCACATAGTTTCTTTGGGTTTAGACATGGCAAAACACGTCTAGAAATGACAATTACTGAATGTCTCTGTCATTGCATGCCTTAAACCCACTGAAATGTACACTGAAACCAAGGCACACCAGGGCACTTTGCAGCTTCTCACCTTCAGCACATGAGGGACACGTCTCTTGAACCAGTTCAGACAAAGAGAGAAAGCTGGGTGACAGTCCTTCACATTTCTGCACAAACAATCACTCAGCCTTATGTCAATGAAACTCTTGCAATCTGTCAGTATTTTCACAAATACCACAAGTAGTTTGGTCAAATAAGGGCCCTGATTCATGAAGGTACTTTGGTACGTGCTTGGCTCTGACTGCACACTGCTGTCTCCTTGAAGTCAGTGATACTGAGGCGTATCTGTGATTATGTGCATGTTTAAGTGCCTTTGAGTGCTTAACTGATGTCTTGAATAGGGCCAGCATTAGTCATTCAGTAACACCTGTCCTACCACTGGACAAATAATAAATCAACCTGGTCAAGCTGTCTCTGAGCTCATCTATGAAGCATGTTGTGATGGCAACCACTGAGAGTGCAGCTCCTCAAATAGATCCTGACTATTACAGGCACATCCCTGATATGTGGGAGGTGAAGAGCATTCCAGGACTTTCTGAGAAGTTTGACTTTGAAACAGGACGTACAAACTTGAGATTAATCTGTTTCTCTCACTCAAGATTTTGTATTCTGAGTCCTACAACGGAAATTAGTTCAGCATAAATGGGATTGTGCTCCTTGAAGCTTTCAAGCTGCATTGCAAACACATTGTAACTATTTTGTAAGCCCCTGCTAAGTTTCAACCTCCTTGCTTAAAGATAGCAACGCTGAAAACAACTCTAGTCATTGCAAAGGTTGTTGTGGTGGCTTGGCCTGGACCATGCCTCAACCTCACCTTCAAATTTGCACCACCCCCACATCACCAGCAGCACCACTGCCTTCAATCTGTTGTTACCACAAGGGAGGTAGAAAATCACTTTACTTGGCTAAGTTTTATTCCATTCTTCCCCCTTGAGAAGGATGACTTTGTCTGGCTTGCTGATGATTTCTTTCCCAGTAATGTTTTTATTGATCATATGAAAGTGTTAAGCTATGTCTCACTTAGGCTGCATTCTGCTCTTAACTGGATTACCACACAGAGAATGTTACAATGAGGCTCCGAGGTCTGCCGGGTCAGCTTGGTAAATGATAGCACCTCTTGAAGCTATAATGGATGAGAGTATCCTTGATAAGATTTGACACTTGTACTATATATGCTGTCACAGCAAACATTTTGCTTTTTTCTTGATGTTTTTAAGGCCATAAATACTGGTCTCTAATGTTAAGTATGTGAACCTCACATTAATCACACTGCCAGGGAGAGCAAAGCTTTGCTCATAAACTGAAATGGAGCACAGTTAATCTATCTATGTTCTGTAATGAGGACTATTATAACAAAGTATTTAGGTTGATTTACTGATAGGCTACACATCTCTGGTAATGGTCACACATCAGTAAAAGAGCAAAGGGGCCATCTGGATCACCAGGAGTCTGAGATTTATTGAATAATGTGAAGATCCCTCTTTATCTCTACTGTAAAGTTTTTAAGCTCATTCTTTATCAGTTCACTTTCTCAAGATCAGTCTGCTCACCAGGGCATCACTGCCCAGTTTACATGTTGGGGTAGCCTGGCCCCTCAGTTTCAGTATTTTCAAATATTTCCTTCAGTTTTGGAGACAGGACAAGAGAAGGCTGATTTTTTTACTTTGCAGGTTTTAGAACTATGTCAAAATAAAGAAAGGAATTTTAAAGAAAAACTAAAATCAACCAGCCTGAACGATACCTTTATTTAGTCTTTATACTGTGCAATCTGTGTCTAGCATCCTCCCACAGACATTTGATCCCTGTCAGGAGCTGATGTTAAATAGATACAGAACACATCTGCCACCCCTACCTTGAAAATTTTAAGTCTGAATATTATCAGGTAGTTAATCAGAGTAACAATGATGGGCTCAGGAGGCAGGAATAATCTCACTTTCCCTTAGACATCTGCATTAGAAATACCCACACCAAATTAGCACTTACCCATCTTTGACTTGATATATGGTTTTTGAAGAGCTCTGGAACATTTTTTAAAAATGCTCACATGACAGCAGGTGAGCCATACTCATTGAGATACTATTTTTTTCTCCTGATGAAAGATTTCTGCCACAGGGTCACTATCTCTGTGCAAGAAGCACGGGACAGTACACTGGCAAGTCTAGGAGCTGGGCTTGGGGGGACTGTCTTGGGGCAACACTCCCAGATGTACAAAAGTGGGAAGGCAGTGAAAAGTGAAGAACCAGGTCTTCTAAACCCCAAACCAGTTTAATTTAAGGTGCTCTGCAATGGGGTCAATATTCAGAGCACCCATAAGACTAGGAATGAAAGCTCCTCCTTTCAGCTCTGCTTTATCTAGGAAAAAAGTTCAAAATATTAATATAAACATTCTTTAGGATGCTTCCTCTGGTGGGTGTTAAAATGAAAATACCAGACAAACAAATTTACACAGAAATTCCTCACCTTTCCCATGTGGGACCACCTGTGCATCATCCACACAAGTGTGAACATGGACAGTCCCTTTCTAATATGGAAGTAGTGCTTAGAGGCATTTTGCTTGTTGCAGGTAAATTCAGTCTTGATGGGAAATCGGTAGGTCTGATTTTCAGAAACCAGCTGATAAAACTTTGACTTCATTGAGAGAATCAGGTGAGTAGAGCAGTCTTTAAAAAAAAAATGTAAAAAAATTCCTTCCTACATTTGTACAGGCAGCACTGGAAAGAAAATTGCCCCTCAGGAAAAGAAGGAAATTAATTCTCCAAATACCATATTCATCTGTGGAGAGTCAGGCTTCTCTTGCCACAGGATGCAAAGCAATCACCCCAGCTGCACACTCATCAAGGCACGCCAAATTTGGTTGAAGAAATGGGACAGGAGAGGCATTTCTTCTAAAAGGTCATCAGTAAAACAAACATACTTCTTAAAAGACCTTCTCAGTCCCTGTCTGGCTCCAGTTCCACAGGAGAGATGATCGTGTACACCCTTGCCTGTTCTGTCAGCACAGCTCTAGGCTGTGCTGAACATGCTGTACCACCACTCACTTGTAATAAAAAGCTGTTGCCTGCTCCAAACTGGCCAAAGGATGAGAAGAGATGCCAGGTCAGAAAAAAGAAGTGGCCACAGAGTATCTGGGACAAGAAGTGCCACTGTATGAAGGCAACCAAAAATACACTTTTCTCTCACTTGGCACATTCCCAGATATCAGCCATGGATGAAGACCCAAGAGGAGAATGTGCCAACAGGAACCCAGACTGCAGCCCCTGGGGAGAGCAAGTAGAGTTGGCAGGCATTTCTTGCTGTACCTTAAAGACCATTGTGAAGCCATATTTCTTTAGCAGACTAAGAGATTGCTGGATTGAACAAAGGGATAACACAAACAAAGGTGTTAGAAGATAAAGCCAAAAGAAACATTCAGCCAAAAACTAATACACCATTAACATTTAATAAAGTGCTTTGCATTGCCTTCTTCAGGATATAGAAAGGACTTTTTCCCCTACTTTTTTTTTCTTCACTTTACTTTGCCTCATTTTCCCTCTCTCTCTTTCTCTCTGGTTTTTTCTTCCCCTAGTTTCTGCATCTCTTGGATTTGAATACACCAAGAGTTCTGGATCTGAACCTGAATTCAGATTCATATTTCACCACTTGCTTCTGTTTTTCTAGCAGAGGACTCTGCATGACAATGTGCTCAGACTGTGAGAGAGCACAGGCCAGATTTCAACCTGTGTGCTGAGGTTAAATGCCAGATCTCTAATCTGTCAGAAATCTCATCTCAGATTTCTCATCTGACAAGGGCTAACTAATGTTAAAAGTCACTTGATTTTAATTTTTTGAGGGATAGGAAAAGTAGGTTGTTAAGGAACAGTCCAAGCACAAATCCCCCTGCTCCTTCCCAGTGCGTACAAACCCCAGGAAGTTCATAATCCTCTGGAAGCCTCATCTCTGAGAGCAGCCCTAGGAGCTCTCTATGTTTTAAACATGCTGCTGTTTGTTGGCTAGTGATCCTGACAGGAGATTTTTTTTAACCCATTTTGAATGGATGACCAAAATTCAGTCAGAGCACTGGGAAACTGTAAAGCAAACAGCATTTCTCTCTTGCTATGGAACACCTGTGAAGCCTTTGCTTATCTCAAAGGTGCCAAGGAAGTTAAAAGTAATTTGTAAAAATGCCTTGGCCTGATTTATATGTTGCCAATGCTGCTATTTAAGCAAGGGACACAATCACTCAAGGTCTTCTCCTTAGCTAGCAGAAAGAATGAGGCACCACCAAAAGATGCGAGGCAGACTGGCTCGATCTGGGCAATATATGCACACTATGGCAGCAGCCTAAACTAAGTTCAGCTTGGGTTATTCAATGAAATACCTAGGTTTGGAAAGAAATTAATCTGGGTTTGTGAAAGTGCTGTATTCAGTTTTTGGTAATGTCATTGCCAATGCAAGTGCTTAAATATGTCAGCAAAATCTTCACTTTATATTGACCTAGACTGGAAGCTAAAACTTTGATGTGCCAGTGTTTATGATGATTAATATTTCCTAGTGCCTTACCAAGAATAGCTAATTTGCAGGTAGGGATCGATGGGAATTAGGACAATGCTAGAAATACTTTACCTTGTGCAATGCTGGAGTAGGAAAACCCTTGAATGGAAGGCAAGGCATGTCACACTTTTGGCAGGCAAATCATCCTGAAAATAGATACAATGGTATTTAAAATAGCCTTGTTTGTATTAGGTTTATTCTACAAGCCTGGATGGCTGGGGATAGCTCAGAGGATATATGGCTATGTATGGGCTGCCATATATTCTATTCTTTAGAGAATTATTTCTCCTCTGGAAGCACAGCATGTGTGCTCTCCAAAAATCCAGCTCTACCCTCAGCTGCTCTAAATCAAGCAATTACCCTGGGGCTTGGTTTGCTTATGTACTCAGACTGTGAAAAGGGCACTGGCACAGACAACAATATTGGGCCTCGCTTCCCATGAACGTCCCAGCCATGTTTTCCTGCATGTCTGTCCACTGAAGAGGCTGCACAGCAACCCTGCTTTGTATAAACAGGCTGGTGAAACCCCAAGAGCACAGAAATATATTTTGGGTCCAAATTTGGAGTTGAAATAGAGCAGAGCCATCAGAAAGAGTGTAAATCAGAGATGAAATCCCCACTTAACCCTGACAACGAGGTCTAATGAATAAGTGCCCAGCCTTGTCTTGACTTGCAATGCAGTGCTCCCCTGTTGAGCTCCACCAGGACCCCCAGATTCTCGCCCTCTCAACTGCAGAGAGACTTTTTTGAAGGGCAGTGAAGACTATGATTTATACACCTTAAAATTATTAAACGAGTTGCAGAGTAAAAACAGGAGATGAGGCCCAAGCACCTCTGTTCTCTGACACCTCCTGGATCAGGCTCAGTGATCTCCAGCCCAGGCACTACACAAGTTGTCAAGTGGGAAGGTGTGGGAGAGCAGTGCCACTCGTTATCACTGCAGGGCAGGGAAAGGAGCCAGGCTGGAGCTGAGTGCCTTGGCCAGCTGATAAGAGCTGGGGAGCAAACAGGGTGGTGAGAGCTGTGTCAGCCAGCAGACGACCCTGTTTGCCAAGGCATGGAGGGGATGGGATGTGAGAGCCAGCTCTGTTGTTATTGTCATGTCCTAAGGACTAAGTGCACTGGATTCTACATGCCTGTGTGTTTGATCAGGAGAGCACCACTGACAGAGGATAAATAAACAGAGATAAAAACAAGATTAAGCAAGTCCTTCTCCTTATCGCTGCCTCTTTATCCCTATTGATCTCTGCCCGGTCCCTTTTCATCCAGCCTGGAATTCCTCACATGCTTGAACCACGAGCTGTCACATCTAATTAAAAATGTGATCCGAGGTTCTGCATGCAGCAGCGAGTATTTCCCAGTGACGGGCAGCTGTGTGTTCAGCACTCTCCCTTTCTCTATGAAAACTCATTTTGCTGTTGTGAAATCCAGCTGGGTTTGTAGCCAAGGGATGGCAGATGTGGACAGGAAAAAAACAACCTGCTTTTTGGTTCAATCTTCAGTACATGTCCAGTCTCAAGGGTGAAAATGGTGATCACCTTGTCTAAGCCCCTTACCCTGGGAGAGAAAAGTTTGATTTCTACTTCTGGCTGTTTAGTGGGGACATTTCTCCCTTCTTGGGAGTACCAAGATCTCTGTGGTACAGAGACACATAAACTCTTCTCCCCTCCTTGCTTGCTAGCCAGATCTTTCATCCATTTGAATGTTTCCAAAGAAAAAGTGATCACTGGCTGATGGCTTCATTTCAGCCCCATCCTCACTTCTGCGTGCTGCCAATTTTCCTCGTCTCTCTGGGTTAACTGCTGCCTTCATCCTCATTGGATCACTCTGAACTCACTGAATGATTTTGCTTAAAACAATTAAAATATGACAGGTAAATATCATTGGGACAGTGTGTCCTTCTTCATGGAGAAGATGTTTTTGTACATTGAGCAGTTGTGGGCCCATAAATACCACAGATGTTTAAGGTCTGCATAGATGTCTAACAACATCCAGGGCATAGCTTTGAGTTGAAAATGAAGTCCCTCACTTTGTGCATCTAATAGTGCTAAGACAAACAGGGCTAAATTAGGAGGTTAGCAGTGTAAGGGTAAACAACACAGAAAAGGAAACACAAATAGCAATGTATTTTCTGCCTGGCTTTTTAATCTCTACATTCTACCATACTTCATTTAATTTTGTTAAGACATTCAATAAAAAAAGCCTCTTGAACATGGCTTTTCCTCATGCTTTCATGATCTCTGGAAATTATTAGAACTCTGGTTTTGGCTTTGGTTTTTAAAAGTGGCTGGTGGCTTTATGTCAGGCAAGATTTCTGAAGATGGGGGCCAATGTTATTGGGGAGATTGGTGAAACTAGGGAGTAAAACCAGGCAAGATTATGGAGACAGAGTCTGATTCCCCCAGGTCTGATCCCCTCTAGGTGTAGCACTAGGCACCTTCATTTTTCAGGGCTAAAACACGTTAGCAATTTGGAGACTTTACTGAGCTCTTCCCCCTTCTGAAATCAGACCTGACTGTGTCTCAGGCTGGGCATCCAAAACTATAGATATTTTGGAAAAGATACATCATGTCACTCCTTTGCTTTTGCAACTTTTTTGCCTGTCCTTAGGAATAAAACACTACCTCGGATTTATTATGTGATCCAACAGGCAATCAGTGTGAGCAGGGTTTTTATTCATTCTTTCCTATGCCATCATTCAAGACCCCACATTTTATTGCTCACCACTAAAACAATATCATTAGACATGAAATTTATGTTGCCAGGCCCTCCCTCATCTCACTTCTCTCCCTCCTTTTTCTTCTGAGGAGAAAGAAAAGAAAACTTCTTTTCAGGATGCAGTGTAGGGAGTGCTCATGAACTGGCAATTTATTTTCTCCTAGGTTTGACACTACCAGGCCCTTAGTGCTTTTATTGACTCTGGCTAAACACAGTGACAATTATTTTTGTTGGTTTCAAATCGCCTTCTCCAGCAGAGTGTGAAGTCAGCAGGTTTTTTTTGCATGCTGAGCATGCCCTTTCAGACACCCTAAGAGGAGCAGAGGGAAAGATGATGGCTTTTTTTTCATTTTTATCCACTTGCACTTTGGCATTCCCTGAACAGACCTTTTGTTTTGAGACAGGGAAAGCAAGGGAGAGGCTCACAGAAGAGAAGTGGGTTGATGGTCGTGGAGGAAAACAGAGCTGGGACATCCTTATCTGAAGGTTCCTAGCTGTTTTCCTGCATGTCCCTGCTGGAAGCATTTCCCTCTGTGTGTGCACACAACACACCCAGAGAGAGCAGGGGTCCTCCCACCCCTTCATGGTCATGCACCACCACCCAGCCAGAAATCTCCAGTCCTTGTTTTTTTCCTCTTGTCCAATGCCCTCAAGAGCAGAGTGCCTTCCAGGTTACCCTAAAAACTCTGCTGGGCTGTGAGGGGCCAGGATGATGGTAAAAAGGGGTTGTTTCTTAGAAAAAAAACTTTTAAACAACCTTTGGCAAGGGTTCCCTGGAGCACTCCTGGCTTGTGGGATGTGCATTAGCACAGGCATTTCTTTAAAGCATTTCATGCTATCCCCTCCATCTCCACTTATCTGTTCCTGGCAAGGCCCAGGAAAGGCAAATGGCCCCAAAATAATGGCAGTGTAGACTCAGCCTGTGAGATGCCTCACAAACTGCATATCAGTTACAGCAATTTTGAACATGATTTGTAAAGGTTTACAGACCAGCAAAGCTGCTTGGGAAGGAAATAAAAATATAAGCTAGTCTTTCAGTCTGCCACTAGGATGAATAGGACAAGTTTCTTCCCTGTTTTACAGCAGTGAAATTTAGATTTCAAACACTATCGATCAGTTTTTTCTCTTCCTATCCACTCGACAAAGAGGTTTTGACTATTTTCTGTTCTTTTAAATGTTACAAAAGGACCATCAGTTTCTGGCCTAGAAACACAGTTGATTAAGATAGGTCTTCTCTGGTAGAGGAGCTGGAGAATTTTCCAAAACTGATTTTTAATTTAAATTATTTCTTCAAACTTTTTTTGCCGTGTTAAATAAAATGTCTCTATAAAATTCTGAAAAACACTAAAAATTAAAATTGCTGAAACTTACCTCCCAAGTAAGCCATCATAATGAACATTGCTGCTTACTTGGAAAGAAAAATTTCCTGTCAATTAAAAATACATTTGTTAATGTCCCAATTCTACAGTTGTGATAATGAGTAAAGTCTGAAGTTTCCATTGACTTCTAAGGATGCTCTCCCATAACTATCACCTTGTCCCAAACTGTGAGAAAATGAAGATGTAAATAATCTTTTCCAGACAATGTGACCTGCCGAGGCAATTGATCAATAGACATCAAAACCTTCCTTCAGACAGAATCTGTCAAATGCAGAAGGGTTTTATTTGCACTTTACACAGGAAGAAGGAGAATCCCCTAAGCTAAAGAACAGCTAAAGGACAGTTTTAAAAAATTCTGGGTGTGGTGGACAGGTTTGCCTGAGATGTCCCTGTTTTCCAGAAATTCCCCTTGTTCTGGCATGTGCTACCATTAGAAATTGTTCCTGGTCTGTCAGGACAGATGTTTCAGGTCATGCAGGACAGAGATCTGAGAAAATTGCCATACAAAATCTCCCATACAAAGGACTTGATGGCTTTGGACTGAAGTCACCTCGCTGCTTTTGAAAGCAGGATGGATCATGTCTCCAGATGGTCGGTTATTTCAGCAACAAAAAGGGAAATTTCTATTTGCCTACAAGAACAAACATGTAAATGTACATTTCTGTTTTTGTTTCCTCTCTACCCCTGCACAAAGCCACAGAAAAGACTGTGCTGACTGTGCAGAGCACAGCCCTCCTCATCCCTCTGTCTGCACCTTTGTGAGGCTCTTCTCCTTGGATTTGCATCACACATCTTTGGATTGGTGCAAATGGCAGCTTGGCCCAAGGACAGCCTCTGTTGCCCACCATCTCCACCTGCCCTCACACTGCTGCCCTTCCCTCCCCACAGCAGCTCCCAGGAGATGTCTGTGCTTCTGATCCAGCTGCCAAGGGGCTCCTCCAAATTGCTCCTCATTGGGGCTCCTGACAGCAGCTTTTCAGCTTGGATTGAAAACTGTTTCTGCTTGGTGTTTCCCCACAAGGAGTGTGTTACTACAAATAAGAGTTCAGTGTGTCTGAGAGCTGTGGATGAAGGAGGGGAGGGAATATCCCTTTTAAACCAAAGGTGCTCCACAGCAAAAAGCCAGTCTACCTACCAACCTCTCCAGGCTCTCTCTCCTCTCATGCTTTTTGCTTTGGCAGGCGCTCCCTTCCACCATGGAACACAACTGGCCCCAGCCACCGTGTGCCCCAGCAGGCAGGGACAGCCAGCCAGGCACCTGGGGGAGTCCCAACAGCAGCCACCAGCAGGGTGAGACAGCCCTGCCAGAATTTCCAAAGCTTCTTGAACTGAGCATTAAGTCAATTTGAGAGGGATTACTCTGCCAAACACAGCAATTAATTAGAGAGACGTGCTTCAGCACCGAGCTTTTCATTATCTAAAGCGCTCAACGTGCCTTTGTGGGGGCTGTGCTTGCACTGTAAAGCTCCAGTATTCCCACTGTGTGTGTTTTGCCAATTCAGGTACCATTGCCCCCTCACTGGTCTCTTTTCCCTTGCAGTGCCTATCTTCAGCATGCTGGCTTGAACAGGATTCAAAAATGGTTTGGGTTGGAAGGACCTTGAAGATCATTTAATTCCAACAACCCCAGCAAAGGCTGGGTAAGATTTTGATTTTTCAAAGGGTATGGCTGAGGCTACAGTGAATATTTTCCTGATCCACTCTGAACCAAAGCAAATCTGGCTGTGGGAGAGGTGGGAGTCATGCTGCTGTACTTTAATGTGAAGGATGTTCTGAGGAAGGTGAAGGCACTGCAGCCCAGCAGAGTTGTTCTGGCATTGGAGGATGGATCTCCTCTTTCTGTGCTTTCTAGCAGAAATGACAGCTTCATATTTGGAGTCCAGGCATGTCCCTACTCCTGATCTGAAGTTTCAGTGCAGCTCTTAGAGAGTCACTCACGTTCCCTGAACCCTGATCTGTGATGTTGTGATGCAATTTTCATCCTCTCTCCTAGCTGAAAATGTACAGTTTTGAATACTTAAACTTGACTAGTTCAGTCCTGCTTTCAGCATCTATTAAGAAACTTGGCATGCTGGTCTCCTGCAGTACCAATGAAAGGTCAGTCTCCTTCTGTGTCTTTTTAACTCAATGACTTCTTTAACTCAAGTCTTCTTTTTATCAGTGTGACCAAGACAAGGTGCAGTGTCCTCGCTGCTGTGTGACCACATACTGAGAAGCAGGTCCTGATGGAATCAGTGGACAAAATTTTTAACAGCAGAAGTGTTGCTGTCATGGGCTAACAAATAGGGCATGAGGCAAACAGGAAGTTCTTTGCCAAAATTCAGGAAGGAAATTGTCATCACAAGCAGTAAAGAGAACTTAGCTCTTTCATCACATCTCAAAGTGAGAGGCATCATCTGGAATATTCCTGCCTGACTTGAGGCAAGCAAAGGCGACAATATTTTGGAATCAAATGCTGTATAGATCAGCATTTTCAATTCAGTCTTTTGAATTTTTGAAAAACAAGTCTGGATTGGCAAGCAACTAGAGAAATACCGAGAGTGTTTATTTTACCTAAACTCCCAGACATTTTAGTATTAATGGTTGGTATGAGCATTTCCAGCAACTGATCTTTGGGAATTACAATTCTCAGAACAATCCCATTCATTATTTCAGCCCACTTCACTTGAAGCTCCAATTTCCAAATCAAAATTGAAGGAGGGAAAACACACATTAAAAGAAAAAGTAAATAGAAAGATTCCAACAACTGATTTTTATTTGAGCCTCTTATATTGATTTTTCTCCTTTATAATTATGCAGTATGGAGTGCATCTTTTCTTAATTCAAGGAGTCATAGAATCATTACAGTTGGAAAAGGTCTTTATGATCATTGAGTCCAAACATTAACCCAGCACTGCCAAGTTCACAACTAGACCATGTCCCCAAGAGCAACATCTATGTCTTTTAAGTACCTCCAGGTTTGGTGACTCCACCTCTGCCCTTGAAAGCCTGTCTCAGTGTTTGACAGCCCATTCTATTTTTCCTAAAATCCAATCTAAACCTCCCCTGGTACAACTTGGGGCCACCTCCTCTTGTTCTGTCACTTGTTACTTGTGAGAAAGGCTGACTCCCACCTGAGTCCCACCTCCTTTTGGGGAGCTGTAGAGAGCCATAAGGTCTCACCTGAGCCTCTTTTCTTCCAGGCTAAACACCAGACTTGTGCTCCAGACCTTTCATCAGCTCCATTGTCCTTCTCTGGATGCACTCCAGCCCCTCAAGGTCTCTCTTGGAGTGAGGGGCCAGAACTGAACACAAGATTCAAGGTGGAGCCTCCCCAGCACTGAGCACAGAGGGACAGTCACTGCCCTGCTCCTGCTGGCCACACTGTTGCTGACCCAGGCCAGGTGCCATTGGCCTTGGCCACCTGGGCACACCTGGCTCATGTTCAGCCCCTCTCAACCAGCACCCCCAGGTCCTTTCCCAGCAGGCCCATTCCAGCCCCTCTGCCCCAGCAGAGGGGGCAGTGTTCCTCCTGTAGCACTGCAGGGGTTGTTGTGACCCTGGGGCAGGACCCAGCACTTGGCCTTGTTGAACCTCAGATCACTGACCTTGGCCCACTGATCCAGCCTGTCCAGATCCCTCTGGTGTCATCTGCAAACTGAGTATGCACTCAATCCCCTTGTCCAGATCAGCAGTAAAGATATTACACAGGACTGGCCCCAACACTGGGCCCTGGGGCCATCACTGGTGATGGCCCCAGCTGAATGTAACTCCATTCTCCACTCAAATAACTCCATTCTGGGCTCAGCCATCCGGCCACTTTTCTGCCCAGTGAGCAATGCACCTGTCCAAGCCACGAGCAGCCACTTGTCTCCAGGAGAACAGTGTGGGAAACAATGCCAAAGGCTTTACTAAAATCAAAGCAGAGAGCATGAACAGTCCTTGTTTTCTGCTCTCTCACTGCATGGAGGAGTTCCTCCCCCAGGTGTGCTCACTGCTGGCCAGTGCTGCCCTCCCTGCAGCCCAGGTCCCTGTGCCAGCGTGTCCCCACCAGCCTGGACAGCCTCCTCAGCTGTGGTGGTGGGTGCAGTGCTTGCTGCCCCTGGGTTCCATGGCTCCCTGTGGGGCTGGCAGGGCTCCAGCACTTTCCCTGCACTCCCTCCTGCATGAACTGCCCCACAGTCTGCCCATTAAATGGGTAATGACTGGTCTGGTAGCCAGCAGAGAAGTGCCTTCAGAGAAAAGATAGCATTTGAAAGCAGAGGTTACACACAGAGCCCTCTCAAACAGATCTTTGTGCCAGAGGCTTTGTTTTGATACTAGAAACATTTCCACTACAGCAGCCTCTGATGGCAGTCATGTGTGGGATTAGGAACTGACTCCATTCAAATAACAGACAGCTGTTTGGAGTGAAAACTCGTCTCTGTCAATTTGCACTCAAAGAAGGCAGAGGCAAAGGAAAAAAAAAAAGACCCTGGGCCTGGGAATCATTGTAGCTTAATCCCTCCTTTGGCAGGAGATAAAACTAGGGCTTTCCAATGCTCTATAATTTCTTGCATTGACCTGGAAAGAGATTTCTCTATTCACTGGGCTATAAACCTCCTTTTTTATATTTACTACATGATGTACAAGAACTGAATCTCCAGCAGAGAAAACATGCCATGTTGGGCTAGGAGCCTGGGAAGAAACTTAGTCTCAGGTTAAATAACTTAGTACAGCAGGGATGCACAGTAGCTGCTAAAACCACTTACAGATTGCTTTTAACTTTCAGTGGAAGGTTTTCTCATTTTGTGAAGAATTGGCTGAGATTTCCAGAAGTGACTAATGATTTTCAGTGGTCTGCTCTTTCCATGCCAAATTTCAAACCCTGGAGGAGGGCCTGATTTTTGAGATTGGGTGCACAGTTCTTGCAAAAAGTCAAATATCCTTTGTGCATCCCAAGGCCCTGGTATGCCTAGTCATTCATGCTTTCTGATTTAGAAAAAATAAACGTGGTAGAAAAGCAGAGCAAAACCTTTGACCACGCTCTGCCAAGCACAACTGCAGACACAGCAAAGGGTTGAGGTGCACTGCTCCTGTACAGCACACTTGTATTTTTGGTGAACCTGGTGCTTCCTGTCAGCACCATAAACAGGTTCTTGCAGAAGGCTATTCTGTTGTTTTTAACAGAAAAAAGTGGTTGTGCCAAGGGACATTTTCAAGTACAACAGACCAAGTGGCAAAGCTGTTACCAGGATTCAGGCCTATGTGCACCTGGAGTTTTCCCTTGTTCTCTTCCTGTGTTTTAAAAGCCAAGAGAATAGCATTTAATCCATTAGAAAGTGAATTTCATTAGGAAATGAATTGTGTCATCTGTGACTATTTGAAAAAGCTTTGAGGGAGGCCTTTCTTCTCAGAGATTAAAATGACACCTTAACTGAAAACTTTTCCTCAACCATATGAAAAAGCAAAGTTCTGACAATGTCAAAATATGCTATTTTGACATACTGAAAATTTTCTCTGGCTTTTCTTTTGAATGTAACTTTGAATTTAAATTTTCTCTTCCTGTGCCACACGCTTTGTTATCAAGCTGTGGCATCCCTACCACATGGCTGGTAGAGCAGTGCTGGAACAGATGGGTATTGCCCTCCAACCCCATCACCCACAATTAGATTCTGTAGAAACACTCAATATCTAAAAGACAAACAAAAGCCATTTCCTTGAAACAAACCGACCTGGAATTGCCAAAGAAAAAAAAATTAATTCCCTGTTTCTCTATCTATTTTAATAGGTTGGGGCAAACTTCCTTTATGGAACATTTAAGAGAAGGATGGGTTTCACACCCATGGGAAATTAGGCCAATTTATGAAATACTGAACCTCTCTATGAAACAGCACTTCTGCTCGGGGGGGCTGCAGAATTCCACACAGAGTGCAGCAGAAGCCAGGCCACAGCCAGGAGAAACATCCTCTGTCAACACAATGCAAAGAGAATGACTGGGAAGGAAGGGGATGGAGAAGTGATTCTGCATAGCGCTTTTGCTGCATTGTTTGGGTTGGAAGCCTCTCTCCCTGTGTCCCAGCAGACAGCCTTTGGATCACTTGGAAATTGTGCCCAGTCCATTCTTGCACAGAGCTGAAGCTGGGGCTGTGTGCAATGGCCAGTGCCAGGGAGCTCAGCAACCTACAGGAAGGAAGGTCTTGTTCTTAAAAAAAAAAAAAAAAAAAAAAAAGCCAAAACTGCCCCCCTTGAGCTTGGGAGTGAGGAGACATGGATCCTATTCCAAGCTCTGTGCTCATTCTGGGTGGCCTTGGACATGTCACACTGCTGACTGTTCAGCTGTGCCTGAAAAAGCAGGATGAAGGGCGGCAGGGGGGTATCGCTCCCTGCTCGCCCTGCTGGGAGGAGTGCTGCACACCAGGAGCTGCTGGCACAACCCCTGATGGATGAAATGGGCTTTGTAGCTGTGCTGCAGCTGTCTCCACTGCATCAGAACCAATATCTTTGCACTGCCCTTGCATGCAGGTCCAGAGAGGATGGAATAACCTGCCAGCATGCAGGTGGGAAACTGCCACACAGGCAAGCTATTTCCTCTGGGTAGGTTTGGGAGCAGCTGTGTGCACCAAAGGCAGGAGTTTGGTGTGGCACAGTGGCACAAGGATTGAGGATTTCTGTTCCCACATCTGAATTTTCCACTACCTGCTGCAACAGATCTCAATGCAATATTATCAAGATTGCTCACACTGACAAAATTACCTGTGATCTGACTGCACCAAAAGCCTAAGGCAAATTGATCTTGGTAATAGCTGCTGGATGGAAGCTGGTATCACAAAAATGGCAATTGGAAGCCTCAGTTAAGGAATCTGGATCTTAACCATAATGCTGACATTTTCTTTATTGATGTTAACCCTCTAACAGCTGCAACAAGAAATCGTCCAGCCCCTCTCTAAGTGTCAGTCAAAGTAACTGCCCTTTCATGAAGTTCAAAAAACAGTGATCCATTGGGATGAATAATCTCAGAAGTAGATTAATAATGACCAATTTAAATCTGGATTTATGTCCAAAATGCAGAATGTCCCTTTGGGGTGCACAATTCAGAAAGAGAATACAAAAACCTCCCCTTCCTTTCTTTTAGCAAAAGATGAGAAGTTTTCTCTCAGTCATCCCTCTCCTATTAGAAACTTCTCTCCCACTTTTACAGGCTTTGGCCAACTCAGTCTTCCAGCCACTTTGCAATTGCTGAGGTATTTTCCACACTTAGCAAAGCAGGATCCATTCTGGGAGATGAGGCTCGTCAGCACTGGTATTTTCTTCTTTTTGATTCTGAGCACTTCAAAACTTAGATGGGGAATTTTTGGTTCCTTTCCACCTGTACAAGCAAGTCTAAAAAAAATATGTGACCTCTCGCTACTCCCCTGACCTCACTGCCATCCACCTCCATCTTCATCTCCATCTCCATCTCCATCTCCATCTCCATCTCCATCTCCATCTCCATCTCCATCTCCATCTCCATCACCTCTCCTGCAACATCAGATATGCCTGTGTCTCCAATCCTCTGTGATCTCACTACATTTCAGGGATTATTGGAAAGATGTCAATGCTTTCACCTCTCCGAAGCAGAAGAGCATTAAATCTGTTACATAGATAACACAAAAGACTCACAAGAGCAGCTAAATTACTTTTTGTTTTTTTAAACACTGAAGTTCCCTAATTTTAGAGTCTTGATAAAGTCATTGCAGTGCCAAAAGGGGAAACGTGTCGTTTCCATGGCTGCAAGCAAACATTAAAGATAGCTACATCCAGTGATGGGATGCCTCAAAGAAAATGATAACACACTTGTGTTCTTTACTTGCATGAAGTATGTTGTGGATATATTTTCCTTGGAAAATGTCTCTTGCTAAAAAATGAATATTTATTTTAACAAGACTCGTAACAAAATTTTCGATCTGAAATTAAAACAACAAAATAATTAATTTTCAATTTAACAATTTTTTTTGTGTATCATGTTGGGGAACATTACTATTTTAAATTAAAGAATTATTTTGTATTCATGTACTATTCCTCTCCCTTTCATTACCACTGAAGGAAACACTAACATTTATTGATTTTTTTCCTTCCCAAATCTTTCTTCTTTTAGTCTGTGATATTTGAAATTATCTTTACATTGGAAAGTTATAAAAAAAACTGTGTCAGGTTTTTGCTCTGCAAATTCTGTAATATCAAGGAATTTTTGAGTATTGACAACACGTTCACTTCCTATTTTGCCTTTTTGTAACTTCTGCCAATGTAAAGGAAATTTTAAGACAAACTATGAGCATTAATGTATCCACTGCTGCAGATATGATGGGTGGGGTGATGGCAGGTGATCTGACTCAGGAGTTTCTCTTTTCTGCACTTCTGCTAGGTCCTTCACATTATTTTATTTGCTAAATGCTTGCACTGGACAATCTGTATCTTCAAGAGACTATCTCATCAATGTTTAGTTTTGAGAAGAAGCCTAGTTCAGGCAGAGGAGAAGTCAGGCCCATCCTCAGTATACATTGGCTGTATAGATTGAATTGAGAGGACTCTGCCTTCAAAGAATTATTTATTTATAGATAACTTTTCTAATCCATGTAGTGGAGATCAAAACCTCACGGCAGAATCTTTGAAACCACAAGTCTCAACAGAACTTAACCCTCCTCTTAGATTTTGGAGCATCATCTTTGGAACATCATTTGGAATAACATGAAGGGGCAATATTTTTGCAATTTTTTCATTCCCCATGAGACTTGCAGCCACAGTTCTCAGTACTATAAAGAGAGATATGTGTACATAGCCTTGAGTTACATGGAATCATGAATTCCCCTGGAGAAGGAAGGGATGGCTCATATGGCTGCTAGTTCCCACATTAGGCTGCTCTTGGGTGTTAACCCCCCATTGCTCCTGCACACACAGTGCTTCCACATCTGGAAGTGAAAGCCCAGAACAACAGAGTTTTGCATGCAATGAAGTTGTCAGCACACCCACAGCTCCATCAGAGCAGCCTCATGAGCTATCCTAGTCCATGGAGAATGGTGTCAATAAGTGAAAAGCTGCTGCTGTCTTGGTCTGCAGATCTCCACCATGTGTCTGCTGCCTCTGAAACCTTGTGCTAAAGTTCAGCCTTGAAGTGGTGGACTGGCAGTGTTATGTTTATGGTTGAACTCTGTGATCTCAAGGGTCTTATCCAACCTTAATGATTCTATGATTCTAGGGCTCAGTGGTTGCAGCCTTTCATCACCATGCTGCCTTTTGACTCTGGATTGAACAATTAGGCAGTCTGTCCCTTCAGCTCATGCATCAGAACATCCCTAAATTATCTCAGTTAACCCTGGCATGCTCCTGTCCCCCTGCACTCAGGTCACACAAGCAGGGCTTGGCCATGTAAACTGCTACAGTCACTTTGACATCACATAGCACACTGGAAATCCTCTCTCTGCTTCCTTCAGCCCTTAACACAGGTAAGACTGAACATGTGCAAACACCAGATCTTCTTCTAGCATAAAAAAGTGCTGCTCCTCTCTGGGGTTATCAACTGGAATAGGACTACTCTGAGGTGTTCATGCTTTGTGCTTTATACACTCCTATCATTCGAGTGGGGACTTTCCAGCAGCCTTTCATAAGAGTTTTGCTTTTTCACTGCTGTTAGTTTCTGCAGGATTACACAAGATAACTGGGGATAGTGTTTGTTGAACTGAATGCTGTTATCTCCATGCTTCAGTTTCCATATGCCCAAATCCAAGGGTAGTGATGCTTTCAGGCTCTGTGAACGCCTTTGAACTCTGCTGCCAAGAGCTGATAATGTGGATAGCATGGTTACAATGAGCTTTGTTGCTCAAACACATCCCTGGGGTAAGACAAATAAAACCAGATAAATCCCCTATAAATACACTTCTTACATTGGAGAAAAGCCATGTTCTGGCACCCCCAAGCAGACCACCTAATTGCCAAGCAGCTGGAACCTGCATCCTCTCCGAGGCAGAGGCAGCTGTGAAGAAGTGCAGAAGTAGCTGCTAGACAATGGGCTGGTGGGGCACCAACATCAGTGGTGTTGCCTTATGGACAGGGCATGCTGATATCCACAGGGCTGTGTTAAGAAGGTCTGAAGATGCATGGGAATGCCTTGTTCACGCTCAGTGTCAGACACAAAAAGTAAACCCAAATTTGTCTTCAGCTCCCCATGACCACAGGATGCTTCATGAAGTTAAACAAAGTGGGTGTTAGGAATGAGCAGGAGACAAAGTCCATCTCCTCTGGAACATCTCCTGGACATCTCCCTGGCTTGTAGACCCTTGTTCACTGAGATATTTTGTCCTGCCAAGGAGACAAGCTGAAAGACAAACAGGTAGACAAGGACAGCCTCAAACCCAGAACTTCAAATACCTAAAACTTTGTGAAATGAACCCCTGAACAATGGATGGAAGACCCTGGTGACTTAGTTACTTTTCTCTTACGCTCATCTGTAGACTTACTTTGAAATCTGCAGTAGGTGACTGATACACTGAAATAGAGTATATATTTATTTTTCTTTCATCATCATTCTTTTCCCTTTAACAAGCATATTTAGAATCAGGGGAAATAGACAAACAGAAATAAATTAAAGTCAAAGTAAAATTTTTTTAGTCCTATCAATAACCCGATACAACTGTAAATTTGAGAAACCAAGAAAAATCTTAACTTCATTTACCCACTTAGTTAATAATTACAGTTCCTTAATAATAAGTCATTCTGTAGCCTGAAGTTCTTGTTCTGAGTATATATTTATATTAGCAGTTAAGTATACTTTTCATGGGCAATTAAGACATTATTTGTCCTAGCTATTCACAGACATCTCAGGAGGGAATGGGGAAAGACAGAATTGTAAGGCCACAAAGATACTAAGAGCCAAAGTTCCTTTCCTCGTCTTGTGATATTGATTTTCATAATATAAACAGAGTCACAGAATGCTGAATCTTGGTAATATACCTATTTTAAATGCCAGTTGTTGAGTAAATAGACCTCTGTGGGGATATGTTTGTTTGAAAAGTCCTTTGGGATTAGGGAATATTAGCCCAGCTTTCAGCCTGAGACCTATTTTGTGAGGCGTCTTTGTTACTTTGTCAGCTTTCTAAAGCCTTTTATGATAGGTCTTGGCCCTGGTGATATTTATTCAAGTAAACCTAAGAATAAGAGTTAAGATGCAGCTGTTCCAACATTGTGGACATGTTTTGGTCTCCATGTGTTTCGACTCGACCCTGAAGTGCAGGACACCTCAGAGTGACTAACAAAGTATTTGCACTCAGGCTTTCTAAATTTAACTCCTAGCCATTTTCCACAGACAGTACCTGCTTCTAATTAATTCTGGCCCTGAATCATTTTTCCTCAGACACAAGAACTGGTTAGTTATTTACTTTCCACCAGTTTGCACATAAGGCCTTGGGTTTGAACAGGGCTGTTCCTGGCACTTTCTTGCAGCCCTGCATTCTGCCCTTGCTCCAAGGAGTACAAGGTTTATATTTTTGTATTTGCCAGCCAAAGAAAATAAAACTTATCTCTGTCAAACAGGGCATGCCCTAGCTCCTTGACTTAAGTTTGCCACATGGGAAGAGCATTCCCAGGCTAAACTGATCTTCCCTTGCTTGCTATTACATCAGGATATTGAAGCCACTTTTATTATCAGTAGTTGATAAAAGGCAGTTTTGAGGTTTTGCTGTGGTTCCAATTAAGTCTTGGGTTCTTCCAGCTAATCTGAATCAAAATGCATGTATTCACTGATTTCATCCTGCATTTTCTAATTCAGACCATACAATACCTGATGTAAAATTGGAAGGTGAGTGTGGGTGTGTGATAGCTCAGAGTGGGTCATCATCAAGAAGAATCTTTTTATCAGACTAAATATTTCATCAGGCCCTTGACTGTTGCATATAGAAGAATTTGACTTTTATTTGTAATTTGAATGTGGTAATGTCCAATGAAGAAAAAGCAAAATATATTATTAAAACCTTCAGTAAGCCCAACTGGATGACAGTAGCTCTTCTCCACATAGTATATCTGCCCTTTTATGTACAAAACTTAGATAAATGCAAAAATACAAAAATAAAAAATTGATTTTCATAAGAAAGGTCATTATCTGGACTTTACTACTATGCTGTGTCACACGGGGACTGAAAATCACAGGACCACAGCTGACAGGGGAAAACCAGAAAACGAGGACTTCTATAACAATCTATGGTGCAATCCCCTAAATTGTTCCTGTCCATCTTTCTCCAGGTTTTATAGACAAAGACAAAAAGCAATCTTAAAATTCCTGAGAGCCTAAACTCTCAGGAAGGGGAGTAGGCTACTGAGGTCACACCACTGTGACCACAGTGAAATCACGTGTATAAAGACAAAACTTGGGAGACATCATTGCAGAAATAAGCAAGTCAGCCATGGCTCTCAATTTCTGGGACATGGTGTGGGTTTGACCTAATGTTCTCAGACTGTAACAAGTAGTAGGCATTAAACAACACTGCATCTGCAATCAGAAAATATTAAGGATATATGAAAAATAAAAGTCTAGGCCTGAGCAAAAGGTACTGAATTGGAGACACATGGGTAGCTTCAGGTGGTAATTAATTTAATCCTATAAAAGGGATGTAAATTGTGGTAGATTAAAGCAAAATCAGGTATCTAATTTTAGGCATCTATGCCTATATGAGAGGGATCTTAGCTTAAGCATCCAAATAAAACCTCTGATTTTCCAACACCTCACCTCTGTGACAGGTGGCTCAGGATATTTCTCCCTGTGCATGTCCTGTGGGTTTGTTCAGTACATGAGTACTTGGAAAGAGTTTTGAAGTCCCTGTGCAGAAGAAACTACCTTCCCCAAGTGTTATCATGAATATCCAGCCCCCCTCACTGTATTTGGAGAGCCTGGTGTTTTATTTCAGTGGCAAACCCACAGCTGCAATGTTATTTGTTTCCACAGGTGGATTTGAAGTAGATGCCATCTTAATCACTGACCCCTATTCCAGAGGCAAGATCTTCCACAAACACAGGGCTTGCTCTGGGAAGGTATTTCTCTGAGCAGAACACAGAGGGGTTGTAGGATCAGACAGAAACCCACTGTTAGTGAAGTTGAAGGTAAGAATCTGGGCAGAATCCAGAACTTAACTCAGGTAAATAAAATAGTATATTCCTATGAAAAGATTCACAAATAAGCAAAGATTTTAAAAATAAGCCCTTTCTGGAAGCTGCAGCATACAGTATTCTCTTCCAGGAATGACAATATAAGATATAACCATTACAGCTTTCATATTTACTCACTAAGTACAGAAAAAATAGAGTTGCAACACAAACTAGGATGGAATTGAAATAATGCTTACAGTCTATTCTGCTCTGAGTGCTTAGAAAGCATATTTTAGAGTTCCTCCCCCTAACCCAAGTCTCCTCTAAACTCA